>PVKH010007132.1:0-20479 GCA_004027955.1 Chaetophractus vellerosus | reverse complement strand
AAAGGTCAGTGCCGCATGCATGCATAATTTAGTGTATACACCTCCTGTCTGTTCTAAATCATAGTGAAGATGGGGCCTTTTTCACACCTGCAATGTTCTTTCACCTCCTCATCTTCTGAGATATCAGAGTGACCAAAACCACCTGTAAACAATTTATTTTAAAAGAAGAACCACTGGATTGTTTTTAATCAAGTTTTCTTTTTAAACCTTTGGACGTTGTTAAAGCTTAAACCAGAAGGAATAAAACAGAAGGCAAGAGTGTAGGGGAAATAGTCTTCTAACACTTTTGAAGTAAATCCAAACTTCAGAAAAATTCCTTTTGTGGAGTAAAAAGAGCAATTGCTGTTTACAAGTTCATTTCTGAGTTGCAAAGATTATTCCTCTTCTCCATGTTTTCAGAACTTCCTGTATTCCTCCATTCAGTCTTGGCTGCCACAACCAGACAGACAGAAAGTGCAAGGACCTTCTTTTTCTTGAATTTGTAATGGAAGCCTTAGCAGCAGACATTAACTGCTCCAGGTCTGTCAGAGATGCATTGGCAACAAATTTTTAATGTAGGATATGATCCACTGCCTAAATTAGGATTGTGGGGATTTTTCTTCCCCTACAATACTCCAGTATTTTTCTTTTTTTAAAAAATGGATATCATTTCTTGTATTTAAGTGTCACTTTCTCTTCCCAAAAGGATTTTGAAAGATCTGCTAGAGTGTCATTAGAGAAATCAACTTTTTTTAAACAAACCAATTTTATTTATTTGGAATTAATAAGGCATAAAATTCATCCTAAGTATACAGTCATTGGTCTTTGATATAATCACATAGTTGTGCATTCATCATTTAAATCATTATTTAAGCATTTTCTTTTTTTATAATTCATTTTTTTATTTTTAAAGATTACATAAAAGTTACAAAAAATATAAGGGATTTTCATATGCCCCACTCCCTCCCTTCCCAAACCTTCCTACACTGACACCATCCTTCATTAATGTGGCACATTTGTTTCAATTGATGAACCCATATTGAAGCATTGCTACTAACCATGGTCTCCAGTTTCTGTTCTAGTTTACACTTTGTCCTGCACAATTTTGTAAGTTATGACAAAATATTAAATGGCCTGTATCCATCACTGCAATGTCATACAGAACAAATCCAATGTCCAAAAAATGTCCCCATATTACACCTGTTCTTCCCACTCCCACCCCTCAGAACCTCTGGTGGCCACTGCCTTTACATCAATGACAACATTTCTTCCATTGCTAGGATAATAATAAGTCTATAATAGATATAGCCTACTTTAGTCCATTGTTTATTCCCTAATCTTGAGGAATTTCAGATGGTGATGCTCACTCTACTTCTAATTAAGAGGGGGCTTAGATCACATGGGGCAAATGGATGGAGCTATGTTGCTTGCAGTTCCAGACACTGTCTGTTCCTTAGGATGGGTGTTGTCCATCATCATATACTCATTAGTTATCCTGGGTGGGTCTGATGAACTGTAGCATTTTCATTTTTCCAATAATAATGATAAACCAAAAAACAGACAAATAAACAAGAAATATCCTCACCTCTCAATCTATGTTTCCCCTGCTGCACATAGCTGTTTTTTCTGGCTCTTCTTGCATAATTATTTGTTTGTTTATTAAACAGTTTTATTCAGGTATATTCACATACTATATGATCTATCAAAATTGTATAATAAATGGCTTTCAGTAAAATCACAATGATGTACATTCATCATCTTAAAAGTTTTAAATCAATTTCATTACTCCAAAAAAGAAAGATTCCACACCACTTAGTATTTATTCTTTGGACTTACATAACCACTAATCTAATTTCATTTTTATAAACTGATTTATTTTCACATTTTATATAAATGGAATCATAGAATATGTAGTACTCTGAGTCTGGTCTCCTAAATTTAATATAATGTGTATTTTTTGTCTGATATTAACATTTTATAGAATTAAGTTATATTTGTTCAGATTCAAAGAAAAAATGGTGTCATATATGAAATTCTACCCATATTCATATTTCACATAATATATTTATATTTCACATAATATATTTAGTTCATAATATGGCAATCACACAGTATTTGTCCTTTTGTGTCTGACTTGCTTCATTCAACATAATGTCCTCCAGATTTATCCATGTTGTCATACACTTCACAACTTCATTTCTTCTTACCACTGCATAATATTCCATCATGTGTATACTCCACAATTTTTTAATCTATTCATCAGTTGATGGACACCTGGGTTGTTTCCAAATTTGGCTACCATGAATAATGCTGCTATGAACATCGGTGTGCATATGTCTATTTGTGTCTCTGCTTTCAGTTCTTCTGTGTATATACCTACCAATGGTATTGCTTAGTCCCATGGCAAATCAACTTCTTAGGGAACTGCCAAACAGTCCTTCATACCGGCTCTACCACTCTACATTCCCACCAACAGTGGATAAGTGTTCCTATCTATCCACATCTTTTCCAACATTTACAGATTTCTGACATTTTAATAGCAGCCAGTCTAAAAGGTGTGAAATGATATCTCATTGTAGTTTTGATTTGCATTTCCCTAATCGCTAGTGATGTTGAACATTTTTTCATGTATTTTTTTGCCAGTTGTATTTCTCCTTTGGATGGTTGTCCTTTCAAGCATTTAGCCCGTTTTTTTAATTGGATAGTTTGTCTTTTTCTTTGTTGAGTTGTATTCCTTTTTTATCTTGGATATTAAACTCATCAGATTTGTGATTGCCAACTATCTTCTCCTATTGAGCCATCTGCCTTTTCACCCTTTTCACAAAGTCTTTTGAGGTGGGAAAAGTGGCGAATTTTGAGGAGGTCCCATCTATCCAGTGTTTCTTTTGTTGCTCATACTTTGGGTGTAAGGTTGAAGAAAGTACAGCCTACCACTAGATCTTGAAGATGTTCCCCTACATTTCCTTCTAGGAGTTTTATGGTTGATCCTCCCTCCCTGAGATGGCTTCCTTGACTGTCTGCTCATTACTTCTCTTGCTGTTTGCACTCATCTGCTCACTGTGTTTTCTTGTTGTCTGCTCATTGTGTCTGATCACTGTGTCTGATCTTCTACTTTAGGAGGCACTGGGAACCGAACCCAGGAAATCCCATGTCGGAGGTAGGCATACAACTGCTTCAGCCACATCTGGTCCCTTCTCATTGTGTCTGCTCATTTGTTTGCTCATTGCACCTGCTTGTTGCATCTGGTCAATGCATCTGCTAATCTTCTTTAGCAGGCCCTGGGACCTAAACCCAAGACCACCCATGTGGGAGATGAGCACCCAACTTCTTTAGTCACATCCACTTCCCTGTTGTTTTAATATTTAGGTCATTGATGCATTTTGAGTTAATTTTTGTACAAGGTGTTACAACTGGAAATGGTTAACCAGTTCTCCCAACACCATTTGTTGAATAGACTGTTCTGGCCCAGCTGGGTAGTTTAACAGCCTTGTCAATAATCACTTGACTATACATGTGAAGGTCAATTTCTGGGTTCTTGATTCAGTTCTATTGGTCAATCTGCCTGTCCATATGCCAGTATCATGCTGGCTTTTTCTTAAAAAAACTATTGTAGCTAAGTAATAGGCTTTGAAGTCAGGAGCTGAGAAGCCTTTAATGTCATTCTTTTTAAAGACATTTTTGGCTATTTGGGACCACTTACCCATCCAAATAAATTTGATAATTGTCTTGCTGATTTCTGCCAAAAAAAAGCTGTTGGGATTTTTACTGGGATTACATTGGATCTGTAAATCAGTTTGGGTAGAATTGACATCTTAATTATATTGTCTTCCAATTCGTGCACATGGAATATCCATCCATTTAAGTCTTCTTTGGTTTCTTTTAGGAATGTTTTGTAGATTTCTAAATACAGGTCCTTTATGTCCTTGGTTAAGTTTATTCCTAAATATTTGATTATTTTAGTCACTATTATAATGAAATATTTTTCCTGATTTCCTCCTCATATTGCACACCAGTAGGGTATAGAAACGCTATCGATTTTTGCATATTAATTTTGAATCCTGCTACTTTGCTGAACTCACCTATTAATATTAATATCTTTGTTGTGGGTTTCTCAGGATTTTCTAGATATAGGATCATGTCATTATTGAATAGTGAAAGTTTTAATTCTTCCTTAAAGAATATTGGTGCCTTTTATCTCTTTGTCTAATCTAATTTCTCTAGCTATAAGTTCTAGCACAATATTGAATAATAATGCTGACAGTGTACATCCTTGTCTTTCTCCTTATCTCAGTAGGAAGGCTCTCAGTCTTTCATTGTAGAGTACAATGCAAGGTGTAGGTTTTTCATATATCCACTTTACTGTATTGAGAAAGCTTCATTCTATTCCTATCTTCAAGAGTGTTTTTTATCATGAAAGGGTGCTGTATTTTGTCAAAATGCATTTTATGTGTCAATTGAAGGATTCATATGACTTTTCTTTTTCAATTTATCAATGTGTATAATTCTTTTAATGTGCTTTTGGATTCTGTTGCAAGTATTTTTTTGTTGAGAAATTTTGCTTCTATATTCATTAAAGATTTTGGTCTGTAATATTCATTTTTCTTAGTATCTTTATCTAGTTTTTGTATTAAGGTGATGTTGGCTTCACCATTCAACACCTGTTCAATTTTTTGGAAGAGTTTGAGCAAAATCCATATTAGATCATCTTTAATTGATTGGTATACTCACCTGTAAAGCCATCTGGTCCTGGGTTTTCATCTATGGGAGGTTTTTGATTACTGTTTTAGTTTCTTCACTTGTTATTTGTATATTGAGGTCTTCTATTTCTTTGAGGATCAGGGTATGTGGTATTTGTGTTTCTCGTCATTTGACCATCTTGTCTTCATTTTCTAGTTTTTGACATATAATTGTTAATTGTATCCTCTTCTGATCTCTCTTATTTCTATGGGCTCAGTGGTAATGTCCTCTTCTCTTTTCTGATTTTATTTATTTGTGTCTTTTCTCTTGTATTCCTTGTCAGTCTAGCTAAGGTTTTGTTGATTTTGTTGCTCTTCTCAAAGAACTGCATTTTGGTTTTATTGATTCTCTCTATTGTTGCTTTCCTCAAATTCATTTATTTCTGCTCTGATCTTTACTATTTCTTTACTTCTATTTGGTCTGGGATTTTTTTGCCATTCTTTTTCTAAGTCTTCCAGGTATGCAATTAGATAGTCAATTTTAGTTCATTCTTCTTTTTTTAATGTAAGCATTGAGGGCTATAAATTTCCCTCTCACCACTGCCTTTGCAGTCCCATAGGCTTAGTTACATTGTGCTCTCATTTTCATTCATCTCAAGATATTTGCTGAATTCTCTTGTAATTTCCTTTTTTTATTATTTCTTTTTATTTTTTTAAAGTTACTTAGATTACATAAATGTTACACAAAAAAATAGGGATTCCCATATGCCTCACTTCACACACCTCCCAACTCCCACAAGCACATCCTTCACTAGTGTGGCACATTCATTGCAATTGATAAACACATCCTGGGTCTTTGCCATTAAGGGTGGACCATAGTTGATATTGTAGTCTACACTCTCTCCCACATAGCTTTACATGTTATATGATGATATAAAATGACCTGTATCTGCAATTGAAATGTCTCTCAGGACAATTCCCAAGTCATGAAAAAGGCCCCAAATAACAACTTTTCCCCCTCTCTCTGCCTCCAGAGCCTCCAGTGGCTGCTGACTCCACATCAATGTTGTAATTTCTTCCATTGCTGGAATCACAATATTTCTATAGCAGAATATGAGTAAGTCCTCTCTAGTCCATAGTTCTTCCCCCAATTCTGAGGATTCTGGGGTGGTGATATCCACTCCACCTCCAATTGAAATGGGGCTTATATGCTGTAGGGAAGATGGATGGGATTATCCTGCCTGCAGGAGCAGACATTCCCTGTTCCCTGGGATGTCCATTGTCCCTCATTATCTCCCTGCAAATTGTCCTGGGAGAGTCCAATGAGCTGTAGAGAAGGTGTTGCTGCTCCACTGAGGTTCCAGGCCCAGCTGGCACATGGACAGCCAAAGACTGGAGTTTCTGGATGCACACCTATTAACAAAGTATGGGTTTAAATATAAGGGACAGATGAGTCATGTGCAGGGAAGACATAATTGAGTCGATCTCTATCATTCTCCGGAGAACAAATTCCAAAGTAGGGCTCACTGGCAAGGCACCAAACTCTGGAGATATCTGCCTTGACCATAGGACCTGGGTGTCTCAAGAGACCTCAGGAGCCCCAGTGTTTGGGGTGCTATCCACTTCGGAAGTCAATAGGATCCTGCTGAGATGTGCATAAGTGTTACTTCTGGGATGACTTCCAGACCCACTTTGAAGTCTCTTAGCTATATAAATTCATTTGTCTTTACCTTTTCCCCCTTTCACTCCAGGTCTTTCTCCAGTTGCATTGTTAGTTGGTGCTTGGTAACAATCCCTCATTTCCAGGGAGGCTAATCCCCAGGAGTCATGTCCCATGCTGGGGGGAATGTAATGCATTCATATGCTGTTTGGCTTAGAGAGAGGCCACATTTGAACAACAAGGAGGCTCTCAGGAGGAAATTCTTAGGAAACACATAACAATAGGGTAAGTTTCTATTTCAATAGCAAACACTCATAAGCCTAGTCATCAATATCAAGGGCCCATCAGTGGATTATACTCCTTCACCAGTCACTGCCCCTGCACTTGATGGACTGTTGCTGCTTCCTTAGCAAATGTGGCAGAGCTCTCCAGGATGGGAATTCAGTATTCTCTTATTTATTGTGTGTATCCACCCACTGTGACCATGCACCATAACCATTTGAACTTTCTTATATACCTTATATGTATGCTCAGGTGAACTTTCTCCCATGCATCCCCTGTCCCTGACACCACACACCAACAATCCTCTCCCGCCCCAGTTTTAACCCTTCTCTGATCCAAAGTCTCTTTGAAGATGAAGCCATTCTAATAGCTGAATACAATTAATAGGGAAATGAAATAATAATGATAAGTTTAAATATAAGAGCTAAAATATATTAAAATTGTAAAAACCAAAAATAAAGTAAAATTAAAAGTTTGGTATATTAAAAAATTGAAAAAGATTAAACAATTTTTTTTGATATTTTACCTTTCATCACTGCAATATCTGGTGTCCAGTCTGTACCATGACCCTTTCCCACTTTCCCCAGTGTCTCACTATTTTTCATTTGTTTTCAAAGGAGTTTTAAGTCAGAACAGTCACAAACAGAACACAGGGGATTCTGATATACCCCAAATCCTCCCCTTTCCTCCACCCATATTAATAACTTTTTATAAGTGAATGGTAGTTTTGTTATAACTGATATACAAATAGTGACACATAGCTGCTAAACATGGTCAATGATTTACACTATGGTTTATATTTTAGATGATACACTCTTATAAGTTTTGATTATTTTTACCATATCCTGTGTCCATCACCATGAGATAAGGTAGAACAATTATAAAGACCACTAAATACTCCCTGTTTGGTCTATTCTATTCCTCCCTCCCCATCCCACTGGGGCTCACAGCAAGTCCCTGGTATGACTCATTGGATGACAAGATTGATAGTTACATGCAGCAAGACTGAGGACTATGACATACTGGTTTGTCCTCCCCTATTAGGAACTGCCCTTGCTCTGGAGAGACTCCCACCTGTTTATTTCTACACAATTCAGTCCTCCTGAGGATGGGAGTCCCACTCATTATGTGGCTCTCCAACCACTGACACAACACATTATGCTAAATTGATCACTCACACACTCCCTAAAACACTGCTCCAGGTGCACCCTCTACTGAATGGCCCCCATCCATCACCCTAAACCAGGAATCCTTCCTTGTCATATTGCCATAAGAGCATTCCCAACTGTGTACTTTCAACCACATATCTGCAAATCTCCAGTGTTCACGTGGTTCCTCACCCAACCCTCCCCCCAGTACCCTAGACCTTCTAAACCACCCTTCCCAATCTACCCAACTGTCAAACTTGTACCACCCAACCCAATAACATCACTAACCTCCTGTCCTATCCCTTCAATATGCAACTACACACTTTCACCTTATCATAGATTATGTCCATATGGGTGATGGCGCAAAAACTTCTCCCTTTATATTTCTTGTAAACCTATTTTCCAGACAATAGCTCTCTGAGATTGCTCAATTTCCTTAAATCATATCAGTGAGATTATATAATGCTCATTCTTCAATGCCTGGCTTGCTTCACTCAACATAATGCCCTCAAGATTCATCCATATTATCCCATATGTTAGTATTTTATTCCTTCTTACAGCTAAGTAATATTCCATTTTATGCATGTACCACATTTTGTTAAACTATTCATCTGTTGATGGACACTTATGTTGATTCCATTTTTTGGCAATAGTGAATAATGCCACAATGAATATTGGTGTGCATATAACTGTTTTTGTCTTTGTTTTCAATTCTTCTGGGTATATACCAGGCAGTGGATTTCATGGAACATATGGAAGTTCTATAGTTAGTTTTTGAGGAACTGACAAACTGTCCTCCACAATGGCTGGGCCATTCTATATTCCCACCAGCAGTGGTTGAGGGATCCCATTCCTCCACATCCTCTCCAACACTTATAGTCCACTGTTTTTTTAAATAGCCATAATTATAATGGATGTAAGATGATATCGTATTGTAGATTTGATTTGCAATTCCCTAACAGCCAGCAATGCTCAGCATCTTTTCATGTGCTTTATAGCCTTTTGTTTTTCTTTCTTGGAGAAGTGTCTTTTCAGGTCACTTGCCCAATTTTAAATGTGTTGTTTGTCTTTTTAAGTTCAAGGTGTAAGATTTCTTTATATATGTAGGATATAAGTCTCCCATCAGATATATGGTTGCCAAATATTTTCTCCCATTGAGTATGCTGAATTTTTACTTTCGTGATAATGTCCTTTAACGTGCAAAAGTTTTAATTTTGAGGAGATCCCATTTATCTATTTTTTCTTTTGCTGTTCATGCTTTGGGTGTGAAGTTTGTGAAACCATTGCCTATCACAAGGTCCTATTGCCTATCACAAGGTCCTATAGATGCTTCCCTACAATATCTTCCAAGGTCTTTATAGTCTTGGTTCTTATATTTATATCTTTAACCCATCTTGAGTTGATTTTTGTATAAGATATGAAATGGTATTCCTCTCTCATTCTTTTGGAAATGGATATCCAGCTCTCCAAGCACTATTTGTTGAAGAGGCCATTCTCTCCCAAGTGAGTGGCCTGGTGACCTTGTAAAATATCAGATGATTGTATATAAGTGGATGTATATCAGAACTCTCAATTTGGTTCCTTTGGTCAGTGTGCCTGTCCTTGTGCCAATACCATGCATTTTTGACCACTGTACCTTTGTTGTATGTTTAAGTGAGGTAGTATGATACTTCAAATTTCATTTTTCTGATTTCAGTGTATCCTTGGGGATTCAGGGCCTCCTAACCTTCCAAATAAATTTTGTAGTTAGTTTTTCCAATTCATTAAACAATGCTGTATTGATTTTTATTGGTATTGCATTAAATCTATAGATAGGATTCAGTCAATTTAATGGTGTTTAGTGTTCCTATCCATGAACTGGGAATATTCTACCATTTATTTAAGTCTTCTTTGATTTCTTTTAACAGTGCTGTGTATTTTTCTGTACATAAGTCCTTTACAACTTTAGTTAAATTTATTCCTAGGTATTTGATTCTTTAAGATACTATTGTAAATGGATTTTTTTTTTATTTCCTCCTCAGCTTGCTCATTACTGGTATAGAGAAATTCTACTGATCTCTGAGCATTGGCCTTCTGGTCTGCAAATTTACTGAACTCATTAATTTTTTTCCAATTTTTAAACAATTATTTATTTTAGGATACATTGATTACATAAATATTACACATAAATTTTAGGGGTACCCATATGCCCCATCTCACATAGCTCCCACAAACTCTCACATATACATCCTTCATCAGTGTGGCACATCACCTGTAATAGATATACACAGTTTGGGGCTTTGCCACCAAGCATGGACCACAGTTCAGGCTGTAGACCACCCTCTTTCCCACACAGCTCTGCATGATACATGATGATATAAAATGGCCTATATCATCCATTGCAACATCACCCAGGACAATTCCTAAGTCCCCCAAAAGCCCCCATATTACAACTGCTGTTCCCTCTCCCTGGCCCCAAAGCATCCAGTGGCCCCTGGCTCCACATAATTCTGCAATTTTTCATTGCGTGAATCACAAGTCTATAACAGGACACCAACAAGTCCACTGTAGTCCATAGCTCTTCCCCAAATCCCGAGGAGTCTAAGATGGTGATGTCTACTCCACCAACAAGTGAGAGAGAGCGTATATCCAATGGATATGATGGAAGAGATTATCCTACCTGCAGTCTCAGGACAACCCTAGTCTCTTGTCTATGGAAGTACACCTAAAACTCTGGCATCACATATAGGTTTGAATAGAAGAGACAGATGGACCATGTGCAGTGAAGACATATTTCGGTCAGGCTCTGTCACTCTCAGGGGCAAAGATTCAAATTAGGACCTATTAGTAAGGTACCAAACTCTGGGGCTATCTGCCCTGATATAGGACCTGGATATCTCCAAAGTTCTCAGGAGGCCCTCTGTTTGGGGTGATATCCATATTGGAAGCCTAGGTGGTCTTACTGGGATCTGCATAAGTGTTCCCTCTGGGTTGACCTCCCAACTCACTTTGAAGTCTCTTAGGCCTATGAACTCATTTGTCTTTACCATTTCCCCCTTTTATTTGAAGTCTTATTCCAGTTGTACTGCCCTTTGGCATTTGTCAGCAATCCTTCAAGGTCAGAGAGGCTCATCCCCAGGAGTCATGTCCCAAGCTGTGGGGAAGGTAATACATTCATATGCTGTGTTTGGCTAAAAGTGAGGCCACACTTGAGCAACAAGGAGCCTCTCAGGAGGTGGCCCTTAGAAACCCCATAACAATAGGCTAAGTTTCAATTTCAAAGCAAAGGCTAATAAACCTAGTCATCAACATCAAGGGCCCCTCAGTAGATCATCCTCTTTTGCCAGTCATTGACCCTGCACTTGGAGGACCTTTGCTGCTCCCTTAGAGAATATGGTGAGCACTCCAGGATTGGAATTCAGTATTCTCTTATTTATTGTGTGAGTTTCCACCCACTGTGAAAATGCCCCATGAACGTTTGAACATTAGTACATACCTTATAAGTATGCTCAGGTGAACTTCCTTCCATGAATCCCCCATCATTGACACCCACGCCAATGATGCTCCCCGACCCCAGTTGTAACACTTCTGGGATCCAAAACTTCTTCAAAAATGAAACACTACAATAGCTGAATACAATTAATAGGAAAATGAAACAATAATGATGTTTAAATATAAGAAATACAATATATA
Source organism: Chaetophractus vellerosus (assembly GCA_004027955.1). Lineage (NCBI taxonomy): Eukaryota > Metazoa > Chordata > Mammalia > Cingulata > Chlamyphoridae > Chaetophractus > Chaetophractus vellerosus. The sequence continues at coordinate 9,062 of PVKH010007132.1, read as the reverse complement.
AAAATGTAAAATATTTAAGAACAAAATTAAAGGATTGGGGTATTAAAAAATGAAAAATATTTTAAAATTTTTTTTTGACATTTTGCCTTTCATCACCACAATATCTGTTGTCCTGTCTGTTCCATGGCACCTTCCCCCACTCATTCTCCAGTGTCTCCTTATTTTTCATTTTGATTTCAAAGAAGGTTTAGGTCACAGCAAAGTCATACAGAGAATAAAGGAGACTCTCATATACCCAACATCCTCCCCTTCTCACCCCCCATATTAATACCTTTTTATATGTGGATGGTAGCTTTGTTATAATTGATATACAAATAGTGAAACATAGCTACTAAACATGGTCAATGGTTTATACTATTTTACCTTTTAGACCATACACTTTTATAAATTTTGATGATATTTACCATGTCCTTTGTCCACCATTGCAAGATCACATAGAACTCTTCCATTGCCCACTAAAAACCCCATGTTCAATGTATTCTGTTACTCCCTTCCCCTTCCCTTGAGGCCTGCAGTGAAGCCCTAGCTTCTCTCCTAAGATGACAAGATTCATAGTTACATGCAACAAGACTGAGTTCCTGACACACTGGTTTGTCCTTCCCTATTAGGAATTGTGTTTATTTTTTAAAATAAAGTTGTATTGGAGTATATCATTCATACATGAATATACATAAAAAGTGTATATTAAAATTTATAGATTTACAAAACAAACATATAAATCATCATATAAGGCACCAAAACATCTCCTTACCACCCGCACCCTGCATTGTTGAACATTTCTTACAAACTATGAAAGGGCATCATCAAAATATTACTACTAACTATAGCCCATATCTTACATTTGGCATATTTTCCCCCAACCCACCCAAATATTAATATCCTATATTAGTATTATATACTTATCATTCATTTAAGAACATTCTCATATTTGTCCTGTTAACAACAGGGAATAATCCACCTCTGGATTTGCTATGACATTCAGTCCCATGCTTTGCACAATCCATTCAAAGTGTTCACTCTGTGGCCCTCATTTTCATCACAGAGTTGTGCTGTCCTCACATCAGTCAATTTTAGAACATTTTCATTATTCCAAGAAGGAAAAATCCATTACTCCTTTATACCACTCTCTTGTTGTCCCTTAGTATTGAAATAACATATTCTTGCAATTGTTGCAAAATTACAATATTACTGTTAGCTATTTACCATGAGTTACATTAGTTGTAATTTTCTCATGTATCACCATAGTCTTAACACTTTGTAAAAGAGCATTTTTTTGAGGTACTAGGGACCTCTTTTGTGAGAAGGCAATGCTCAAACACTTAGTCACTGAACTACACCGGCTCCTTCAGTATTTCACTTGTTTGTTTCTTCTGTTGTTAGGAGATACCAAGAATTGAACCTGGGGCCTCCTATATGGGAAACAAGAGCTCCATAACTTGAGCTACATCTCCTACCCTTAGAGGAGGCTTTTGATGACTGTTTCAATTTTTCTACTTTTGATTTGTTTGTTGACATTTTCTGATTCTTCCAGGATCAGTGTCATTGGTTCATGTATTCATAGAAATTTCTCTATTTCATCAACGATGTCTAGTTTTTTGGCATACAGTTGTGTATAGTATCCAATTATGATCTCTTTTATTTCTGCTAGGTGAGTGGTATTGTCCCTCTTCTCATTTATGACTTTATTTATTTGCATCTTCTCTCTTTTTTCTTGTCAGTCTAAGGTATTATCAATTTTGTTAATCTGGTCAAAGAACCAACTTTTAGTTGTTGATTTCCTCTATTATTTTTTTAATTCTCCATTTCGTTAATTTCTACTATAGTCCTTATTTTTTATTTACTTCTGCTTGTTTTGGAATTGTTTTCCTCCTTTTTTCTAGTTATTTTGCAAGTGCACTTGAGTGTTTCATTTTAGCTCTTTATTTAAGTGAGGATTATAAATTTCCCTCTTAGCACTGCCTTTTCTGTACCCCCCAATTTTGTTATGTTGTGTTCACATTGTCTTTTGTCTTAAGGAATTTACTGATTTCTCTTGCAATTTCTTCTTTGATCTATGGATTATTAAGGCGTATATTTTTGAATCTCCATGTATTTAATTTTCCAAATTAGTGTCTGTTAAAAATTATTACTTTATTCCATTATGATAAGAGAAATTGTTTTGTATAATTTCAGTGTTTTAAAATTTATAGACTATGATTTATGCCCCAGCATATGGTCTATCCTTCAGAAAGATCCATGAGCACTTGAGAAGAAACGTGTATCCTGCTGTTTTGGGATGCAATGTTCTATTTGGTGTAGTTCATTTCTCATATTATTCAAGCCCTCTGTTTTCTTATTTATCTTCTGTGCAGATGTCCTATCTAATCCTGAGAGTGGAGTGTTGAAGTGTCCAACTATTATTGCAGAGACACCTATTTCTGCCTTCAGTTTTGCCTGTGTATGTTTCATGTATTTTGGGGAATCTGTGTTAGGTGCAAAAATAGTTATTATTATTATTTCTTCCATGTGAATTGTCCATTTTATTGAAATATTGTAACCTTCCTCATCTCTTAAAACAGCTTTGCATTTAAAATTTATTTTATTCCATATTTGTTTATCAATATACCCAATCTTTTTCAATGTTATCACTGTGATATAGTGTTTCCCAATGCTTTCCCTAACAGCCTGATTGTGTCTTTGTAACTGTCATGGGTCTCTTGTAGACCGGAAATAGATAACTCATGTATTTTAATCCATTCTAATCAGTTTATGACTTTTAATTAGTGGTTTCAATCCATTAACATCCAGCATTACTAGTCTAAAGATATTACTTTGTCAATTTTATCCCTTGGCTTCCTGTTGTCATATCTTACTATTGACTGCCTTTTAACTGTTTCAGTTTCTCTTATTTATGTTCTACATTTCTACACTCTTCTCAAGTGCTCTGTCCCTTGCCTTTTCCTTTCAGGCTCTAACACACCCTATAATATTTCTTGTAGACTCAGTCTTTTGGTTACAAACTCCCTCAGCTTTGTCTGTAAAGAATTTAAAATCACCTTGATTTCTGAAGGATAGTTTTCTCAGACAAAGTATTCTTGGCTGGTTATTTTTCTCTTTTGATACCTCAAATATATCATACCACTACCTTCTCAACATCATGGTTTCTGATTAGAGATCAACACCTATCCTTTTTGAGACTCTTTTATAAGTAGTGCATTGTTATTGTCTTACTGCTCTGAAAATCCTCTTTTTTCTTTGGCTTTTGACATTCTGAATAGCAGATATTTCAGAGTAATTTTATTTTGATTTTTTCAGTTTGGTGTATTTGATCCTTCTTCAACATTGATATTCATGTCTTTCATAAGGGTGGGAAATTTTTTTAGTCCCTACTTCCTCAAATATTCTTTCTATACTTTTTCCTTTCTTTTTTTCCATCTGGAACCCCTATAACACAAATGTGTGTGGGCATTTCATGCTGACATTCAATTTCTCAGGACTGTGCTCATTACTTTTGCTTTCCTTAATTTGTCTGTTCTCCTATCTTTTCAAGTTCAAAAGTTCTGTCTTCAAATTCACTTATTCTTTCCCCTAACATTTTAGATCAGCTGTTATATACCACTAATGTTTTTATTTATTTTTATTTTTTATTTTTTTTTACATTTTTAATTGGAACATTAATAAAGCATACAATTCATCCAAAGTGCATAATCTATGGTATTTGGTATAATCACATAGTTGTGTATTCAATTCTTCAGTCATTATTAGGGCATTTGCATTATTTCAATAGTAATTAAGAAAAAACAGACAAACAAACAAGAAACTTACTCACACTTAAATCTCTCTACTTTCCCCCTACTAAACCTAGCTGCTATTTCTGGCTATTCTTGCACAATTTTGTATTTGCTTATGAAGCAGTTTGAGATATATTTGCATAGCATATGATCTATCCAAAGTGTATAATTAATGACTTTTTGTATAATCACAAAGTTGTACATGCAACATCTAAAAAATTTTAGAACACTTTATTACTCCAAAAAAAATGTCTCCACAGCCCTTAGTCTTCTTTCCACGACTCTTCATATCCACTCATCTAATTTCATCTTTATGAATGCATTTGTATATACATTTTTATAAAAATGGAATCATACAATATGTAGCACTCTCTGTCTGGTCTCTTTCACTTAGTATAGTGTATATTTTTGTCTGATATTAACATTTTGTAGTATTAACCTACATTTTTTCAGCTTCAAGAAAAATGGTCTTATATATGCAGTTTTACCCATATTCACACTTCACATTATATATATATATATATATATATATATATATATATATATATACTTTCTATAATATATTTAGTTCATAATAGCACAATCATGCACTATTTGTCCTTTTGTGTCTGACTGTTTCACTCAACATAATGTCCTCCAGGTTCATCCATGTTGTCATATGTTTCACAACTTCATTACTTCTTATCACTGCATAATATTCCATCATGTGCATACCCCACAATTTGTTTATCCATTCATCAGTTGATAAAATGCCTGGGTTGTTTCCAAAATTTAGCTATCATGTATAATGCTGCTATGGACATTGGTGTGCAGATGGCTATTTGTGTCACTGCTCTCAGTTCTTCTGGGTATATACCTAGCAATGATATTGCCAGGTCCTAAGGCAAGAATATTTTCAAAACTCCTAAGGAACTGTCAAACATTCCTCTACAGTGGCTGTACCATTGTATATTCCCACCCACACTGAATAAGCATTCCAAGTCTCCACATCCTCCATGACATCTACAGGTTTCTGACTTTTTAATAGTGGTCAGTTTAATAGGTGTGAAATGATACTGCTGGAATTCATGGAATAAAATGACAAAATGAAATGTACAAACATGCATAGTATAGGCATCCCACAGGGAGAAGAGAAGGAAAAGGAGCAAAAGGAGTATTGGAGGAAATAAAGGCTGAACATTGCCTAACTCTTTTGAAAGACATGGGCATACATGTCCAGGAAGCAGAGTGCACACCAAGCAGTAAAAATCCTAACAGGCCTACACTAAGACATATATGTATCAAATTGTGCACTGCTCAAGACCAGGAAAAACAAAAGCAGCAAAAGGAAAGAGCTCCATTACATAAAAGGGGCTCAATAACATTAAGTACTGATTTCTTTTCTGAAACCATGGAGGCAACAAGGCAGTGATATGACATAGTTAAGGTGCAAAACAAACAAACAAACAAACAAAGTCAGCTAAGAATCCTATATCCAGCAAACTGACATTCAAAAAAAAAAAAAAGAGTTCAAAATATTCACAGATAAACAGAAATTAAGAGAATTTGTTAACAAGAAACCTGCCCTTCATGTAATACTAAAAGGAATTGTGTAAGTTGAAAGGAAAAAAATAAAGGAGAAAGAGGGTATGAGTAGTATGGAGAAAGGAATAGTAAGAATAAATTAAACAATTGAAAGAAAAATATAAACAAAATATGATAAACATAAGCCTAAATAAAATATGGCTAATATAATTGAAGCCTTGACAGTAATTACATTGAATGCTAATGGATTAAACTCTCTAATCAAGAAACAGATTGGAAAAATTGATAAGGAAATATGACCCATTTATATGCTGTCTACAAGAAACTCACTGTAGACCCAGCAACACAAGAAGGTTGCATGTGAATAGTTGGAAAATGATTTTACATGCAAACCATGACCAAAAAGGGGAAAAGTAGCTATACTAATATTAAACCAAATAGATTTTAAATGAAAAACTTTTGATAACATCAAAGACAGATACTATATAGTCATAGAAGTGGTAATTATCAAGAAGAAAGACCATTCCTAATCATTTATACACCTAACCAGGGTGCCCCAAATTACATTAGGCAAACATTGGAAAACCTAAGTGGAGAAATAGCTGTTTCTACATTTATAGTGGGGGGATTTAATACACCATTATCACCTTAAGATAGAGCATCTCAGCAGAGGGTCAATAAAGAAGCAGAGACCTTGAATAATGTTAAAGGATCTAGACCTAGTAGACATATACAGAACATTATGCCCAAATACAGTGGGATATACATTCTACTCAATCACACATGGATCATTCTCCAGGATACACCACATGCTAGGCCACTGAACAACTCTGAGGGAATTCAGAAAGATTGAAATTATGCAAAGCAATTTCTCTGACCACAATGGAATGAAGGTATAAATGAAAACAGGCAGAGAAGCAGAATAGGCACAGAGATATGAAAGTTAAATGATACAGTCTTAGACAATTAGTGGGTCAAGGAGGAAATTACAAAAGTAACAGTAGCTTCCCTGAAATCAATGAAAATGTGGACACAATGCATCAAACCCTAGAAGAAGCAGCAAAAGCAGTGCTGACACAGAAATTCATAGCCACAAGTGCCTATAGTATAAAAGAAGAAAGAGACAAAACCAACGACCTCAATGCACAACTGGAGGGACTTGGAAAATAAAAGGAAACTAATCCCAAAGCAAGCAGATAGAAGAAAATAAAGATTAAAACAGAATTAATGAAATTGAGAAAAAGAAAACACATGAAAAATTTAACAAAATCAAAAGTTGGTTCTTTAAAAAGATTAATAAAATTAACAAACCATTAGCTAAACATACAAAGAACAAAGAGAGAAAATGAAAATACATAAAATAAAAAATGAGGTAGGGGATAACACCATAGGTACCTCAGCAATAAAGAATATCAGTCAGGGATACTTTGACAAATTGGATGGCAATAAGAAGGATAAATTAGATGTAATAGACAAACGCACAAGCAGGCTACATTGAAAAAAGAAGAGATCAATGAACTCAACAGACCAATCACAAGTAACAAGCCTCAATTACTCATCAAAAATCTCCCAACAAAGAAGAGCATGGTACCAGATGATTTCACAGGTGAATTTTACCAATCATTCTAGAAAGAACTATCACCAATCCTGCTTACAACTCTTCCATAACATAGAAGTGGCAGTAATATTGCCTGAAAATACTATGATTAAATCATCACCCTTATAACAAAGTCACATTAAGTTGTCACAAGAAAAGAATACTATAGACCAATCGCTCTCATGAACCTGGATGCTAAAATCCTCAACAAAATACTTCCTAATCATATTCAACAACACATCAAATGAGTTATACACCATGCACAAATGGGTTTCATTCTTTGTATGTGAAGATTGTCTAACATAAGAAAAATCAATGTAATATAGTACATTAATAGATCAAAAGAAAAATATCATATGATCACTGTTATTGTTTCAGAAAAAGCATTTAACAAAACACAACATCTTTTCTTGCTGAAAACTCTTTAAAAGATAGGAATAGAAGGAAACATCCTCAACATGGTATAAGGTGGTTATGAAAAACCCACACCTAACATCATATTCTATGGTAAAAAGCTAAAGGCTTTCCATGCAAGATCTGGAACACGACAATGTCACCCAATGTAACCTCTCTTCTTTAACACAATCTTAGAAGTATTTACTTGCATTCTTAGGCAAGAAAAAGATTTAAAAGTCATCCAAATTAGAAAAGAAGTAAAATTTCTCTATTTGCAGATGACATGATCCTAAGTACAGAAAGCCCTGAGAAAGCTACACTTGTAAAGCTGACAAATGAGCTCTGTAAAGTGGCAAGCTAGAAGATCAACATGCAAAAATCACTAACATTTCTTTATTCCTATAATGAGCAATCTGAGGAGGAAATCAAGATAAAATTCCATTATAATAGCAATTTAAAGCATCAAATACTTAGGAATAAACATAACTAAGGATATAAAACACTTGTATGCAGAAAACTACACATTGGTAAAGGAAATCAAAGAACACCTAAATAAATGGAAGATTATTCTGTGTTCATGGGTTGGAAGACTAAAGAGCATTAAGATATCTGTGCTACTCAATTAATTTACAGATTTAAAACAATCCCTGTAAAAATTACAACAGCATTTTTTACTGAATTTGAAAAGCAATTATAAAATTTATTTGGAAGGTCAAGGGGACCCAAATCACCTAAAACATATTGAAAAGAAAAACAAAATTGGAGGAATCACTTTACCTGACTTTAAATCATACTAAATAGTTAGTTTTCAAACCTGCATGGTATTGGCTCAAGGATTGACACACCAACCAATGGAATAGATTTGAGAGTTCTGATCTAGATCTCACATGTACAGTCAGCTGATATTTGAAAAAGCTTCCAAGCCCACTCAACTGGGACAGAATGGCCTCTTCAACAAATGATGCATGGAGTTCTGGATATCCATATCTAAAATAATGAGAGAGGATCACCATCTCACACACTAAGCAAAAATTAACTTAGGATGAATCAAAGATATAAATAGAGGATTCAAGATCATAAAAATCCTAGAAATAAATGTAGGGAAGAATTTAGTAGATCATGTAGTAGGAAATAGTTTCATAAACTATACACCCAAAGCATGTGCAATGAAAGAAAAAATGGATAAATGGTACCTTCACAAAATTAAAAACTTTTGTGCTTCAAAGGAATTTGTCAAGAAAGTGAAAATGCAGCCTACTCAATGGAAGAAAATATTTGGCAGCCATCTATCAAATAAAGGCCTAATATCCAGCATATATAAAGAAACCCTACATTCAAAAATAAAAACAACCCATTTAAAAATGGACAAAAGACTTTTGTAGACACTTCTCCAAAGAAGAAATACAAATGGTAAAAACGACATGAGTAAATGTTCATTATCAGTAACTGTTAAGGAATTACAAATCAAAACTACAATGAGATATCATCTTATACCTATTAGACTGGTGGCTTAAAAAAACAGTGGAAAACAAGTTGTAATGGTTTCAGAGTTTTATTTAATTATGAATTCCAAAAATATAAGTTGGATTATTCTTTTAAACTAATCTGTTCATTTGGGCATGATTAAGTTATGATAAGGGCATTAACTGGGCCACGTCAGGAGGGTGTTGGGCCCCGCCCCTTGGTGGGTGTGGTCTCAAGTATAAAGGCTAGGCAGCAGATCTGAGTTGCAGAGATTTAGAGAAGCAGATTGGAGAAGCAGTTCTGATGTTGGA
>PVKH010007131.1:0-20464 GCA_004027955.1 Chaetophractus vellerosus | reverse complement strand
GACTTGGTCACTGCGCAGGCGCGGCTTTCCCCACTTGTGGGCGGCTTCTGCTTTCAGTTCACGGGTGGCTGGCTGCGCTCCATTCGCGGGCGACCTGCCCTGCCCGTGGCGGCTTTTGCCTGTCCGTGGCAGTTTTTTGCCCTGCCCACGGCGGCTCTGGCCCGCCCATGGCGGATTGCCATTCTCAAGGCGGTCTGCCCGCTAGGAGAGGTCCCCGGGGCCTCCCATGTGGTATGCCGACGCCCTATCCACTGGGCTATCAAGTCGGCCCCCTTCCAGTGTTTCTTTACTTCTGCTTCTATGTTGATCTCATCTCCAGAATCTTCTAAGTGGCATGGGACACAGTTGCCAGTTTCCTCAAGGTCATAGCTTTATAGCTCATGATCAAAGAAGACAGTGAATGTCTCTCAGCTGCTGTGTAGAAAAAGGCTAAGAAAGGAATATCAGTGGCATGGCTTGGGTTATGTGCTCTGTAACTACTCTTGTGGGGAGTTTAGTTTTTAAAATAATTACAAAATTTCACAAGTTAGTTGATCCTACCTGCTTCATTTTGTTCAAGAATGAATAGCAAAGTATGTCTTTGCCTCAGTAAAAAGCTGTAAAACCCATGGCCAAGTTTCGGTCAGCTAAGGCTTACTAACAAGGTGAACACTTTTCAGGAACCTAATTTGTTTGCTTCATTTACATGAAATGGAGTGAATTGTATCTACCCTTCTTTTTAATGCAAGGTGCAATCTAAAAATCAAAATATCTGCAGTTGTTTGCTTTGTTCAAACTCTAAATGGACACTTAGTGAAGAAGGACATACAGATGATCAGTAAGCATATGAAAGCATGCTCAATGTCACTCATAATCATAATCCACACAGAGATACCACTGCACGCTGACCAGAATGGCTAAAATTTTTAAAATAATAAATAACATCAAATGTAAGTTAGTGGACATGTAAATTGGCATAGCCATTTTGTAAGACAGTTTGGCAGTTCCCATTAAAACTACATGCACCCTATGACCCACCAATTCCACTACTAGGTATATACCTAACAGGCATGCATACAGTTGTGAACCAAAAGTTATGTAGGAGATATTCCTGGGAACATTATTCATAATAGCCAAAAACTAGAAACAACCTAAATACCCACCAACAAAGGAATGAATTAATTTTAGTGTAATCACACATACACTACACAGCAATGAGAACTGCCGCATGCAACAAAGAGTACATACATGATTCCATCTATATATTTTAACTCCCTATTCTCCAGTTCTTTCTCAGTTTTATGCCTTTTCTGAAAGGAAAAACTCTTTTTCTCTTTCATGAAATTGTTCTTTTTATCAGTCCCCTTGTCTTCTTCACAGAGGTAGCTGAAGAGCTTGGGAGAGCCGCCTCATCATCATCTGTTGTTCCATACCTACCACGATTACCAATACTTCCTTCCAAGACCCGAACGCTAAAGAAACAGGTAGAGAACAAAGAGAACATTGAAGGGGCACAAGACACCACTGAAAATTCTGCCTCCAGTTCAGCACCAGGTAAGGGCCCCTAGACATGTAGAATCAAAATAGGCCTTTGTGAGGCATTTCCTTGTTTAAAGAACAATGGGGTATGATGTGTTTATTCCAATTTCCATGCTGGTCTATCCTGAGGAAAGTATGGCATCTGTTTTACCTACTGCTCTTATTCTAGTCACTGCATTACCAGTGTTAGTAGTACTGCACTGTTTGACCCACATGCTACTCTGTTTTCCCAGCTCCTGATTCTCAAATAGTTACCTTCTTTATGGTTCTGGGTAAAACTTTGTTGAGGCCAGGTTATGCTGTAGTTTTTAGAGAAAGTATGAATGCCAAGGTAATAACCAGCAGATTATTTTTCCTGTTTACAATCCACATTGCAATTGGAATACTAATCAGTGTGAAATGATAATGTATTTATTGGTTTTCTTTGGGTCCCACCAACATTTGACATTTAATAGGTGTTGACAGACCTTTATAATTCAGCCTTAGTAGCTCAAGTGTATGGATTCATTTCTTGTCCTTCACATTACTGATTGGTCATTTCTCATCAGGGTTCATTAGAAGTTCCCAGGCCCCCAGTGGGTCCCCAGCACTGCCTCGAAAGCAAAGAGACAAGTCACCTAGCAGCCTCTTGGAAGATGCGAAAGAGACATGCTTCACCCGTGATAGAAAGGGCGGCTTCTTCAGCTCCTTCATGAAAAAGAGAAACGCTCCTACACCCCCCAAACGCAGCAGCTCCTTCCGAGAAATGGAGAATCAGCCCCATAAGAAATATGAGCTCACGGGTAACTTCTCATCTGTTGCTTCCTTGCAGCATGCTGATGGGTTCTCTTTCACTCCTGCCCAGCAAGAGGTGAATCTGGTGCCATCCAAGTGCTATGGAGGGAGCTTTACACAGAGGAACCTCTGTAATGACGATGATGGTGGGGGTGGAGGTAGTGGCACTGCTGGGGGTGGGTGGTCTGGCATCACAGGCTTCTTTACACCACGCTTAATCAAAAAGACACTGGGCTTACGAGCAGGTAAACCCACCGCCAGTGATGACACTTCCAAGCCTTTTCCAAGGTCAAACTCTACATCTTCCATGTCCTCAGGGCTTCCAGAGCAGGATAGGATGGCAATGACCCTTCCCAGGAACTGCCAGAGGTCCAAACTCCAGCTGGAAAGGACAGTGTCCACCTCTTCTCAGCCAGAAGAGAATGTGGGCAGGGCCAATGACATACTTCCCAAAAAATCAGAGGAAGGTGCTGCTCCAACCAGGGAGAGACCAAAAGCCAAACTTTTGCCCAGGGGAGCCACAGCTCTTCCTCTCAGAACCCCCTCTGGGGATCCAGCCATTACGGAGAAGGACTCTTTAGGATTGGGGGTGGCCGGAGTGGCAGCTGCCCCAAAGAGCAAGGAGAGGAATGGTGGGGCACGACTTGGGATGGCTGGAGTCCCAGAGGATGGAGAGCAGCCAGGGTGGACTTCTCCAGCTAAAGCTGCAGCAGTCCTCCCAACCACTCACAACCATAAAGTGCCAGTCCTTATCTCACCCACTCTGAAACACACTCCAGCAGACGTACAACTTATTGGCACAGACTCTCAGGGGAATAAATTCAAGCTCTTATCTGAGCATCAGGTCACATCCTCTGGAGACAAGGACAGACCCCGACGGGTAAAACCAAAGTGTGCCCCACCCCCACCCCCAGTGATGAGACTACTGCAGCATCCATCCATATGTTCAGACCCTACAGAAGATCCAGCTGCTCCTGCTGCAGGACAGACTGCGTTAGAAATCCAGGACGGTGGGAAAAAGGCAGCATCAGGGGCAGTATCCATCAGTGGGAAAGCTGGGAGGCCAGTGATGCCTCCACCTCAAGTGCCTCTGACCACATCTTCCATCTCGCCAGCCAAAATGGCCAATGGCACAGCAGGTACTAAAGTGGCTCTGAGAAAAACCAAACAGGCAGCTGAGAAAATCTCAGCAGACAAAATCAGCAAAGAGGCCCTGCTGGAATGTGCTGACCTACTGTCCAGTGCAATCACGGAACCTGTACCCAATAGCCAGTTGGTAGACACTGGACACCAGCTGCTCGACTATTGCTCAGGCTATGTGGACTGCATCCCTCAAACTCGCAACAAATTTGCCTTCCGAGAGGCTGTGAGCAAACTGGAACTTAGCCTGCAGGAGCTGCAGGTGTCATCAGCAGCTGCTGGTGTGCCCGGGGCAAACCCTGTCCTTAATAACTTATTGTCATGTGTACAGGAAATCAGTGATGTAGTGCAGAGGTAGCCACTGTTAGCCTACTGGGAAAATGCACACATTTCTGAGGGGAGTGGGAAAAGGGACTTGTTTTCCTGTGTTCTTGTTTTAAAACAATGAAAGACTGATACTTGAGTGTGTTTATGTGAAGTACCTCAGATCCCTGAGTTCTCACGTTTACAGGTTCATCTCAAAAATAACAAAAAGCAAACCACATATGTGTAGTAGAAGGAAATTACTTGGAAGCAGGGAAGTAGTAGGCAGGATTGGAAGCTGCACTGGAAAATCAGGGAACTTGTGTACACCATGCTGTAAAGAAAGAAATCCAGACCATTCCCACTTGAAATGACTTAAGGTGGCCCTTCAGAACTGATCTCAGCAAGGCAGCAGGGACTTTGCCCAAACAATTTGCATTGGCTGCTGCGTTCATTCTGTACTACACAAAAGGGAATTGACCTGGGACTCCAGCAGGTACTAATGGCGATTATGCTCAAACTCACCTAATGAGTTTGATGGGACAGAGGCATGGAAAGCTGAGAATGTACCAAGAGAAGTTTTGTTCAAAGCTGTTGGAAGCAGTGGTTGGCCTAGCTTCCATGAGGTCATTGCTGCTGTAGTAAGAATTGCAAATCAAATTGCTAGAGGACAAAACCAGAAACATGGCCCTACCTGTATGCTCCTTATCTATTTTCCACTGGTGTGTTAATTGGTGCAGGAAGTAAAGAATGCTGGGAAGTTTAGGCAGGGAAATTGAAACTTTATTGATTGATATTGATTAGCATAAGTCATTTTCCTCAGTTTAGTGTACTATTTCCTAATGGACCAGGATTGGCTTTCTGCTTGTTTGTGTCTGTCTGTAATTCATAATAAGAATAGGGTCTTGGATCTTCTTAGTCGTCCTTCTCTGCTGCTGGCTGGACAGGTTATCTTCCTTTATTCCTGGCACCATTCAGGGCATTAACCAACATTGATTTTGAAAATAGTGGTCACTTAACATGTTCTTATAGGAAAATGCTTTTCTGATACAGTGCCCCTTGCATACTGACATACTGCCCAAGGACTTGAGCAGCTGTAGGTTTCTTCATCAACTAAAATACCAGGGAAAGGATCACTTCTTAAAACTCAAACTGCCAGGCCCAGGGGCCTGTGACTGAGAAGCAGCTGGCACGGCCCTAATGGTGATTTCTCTCTACCTTTTCCCTCCCTTATCACCTTAGACCCAATCTAAATAGACAGAAGTGGAAGGCATTTTCTCTCTTTCTTGATTTCAAATAAAATTACCTAAAATCGTTCTCACATCCTTTTCTCCTCTGACATTCTCTCCCCACCCTTGAACCATTGTGCTTGTTTGTAAAAGATCATTTTGGGAATATTTTTTATTTATGTTGTCATTTACCTTTTAAGAATGCATAACTGAAGGAGCAAGCCATTTCCAAGGAACAATAATTAAATCCTGGAAACCCAAAGGCTTAACCCTCAAATTATGTTTTGCCTTAGAAAATAGGCCTTTTCATTCTCTTGCAGTTCTAATTATGGAAGCAAATTAGGATAGCATGGAACCAAATCTAATGGGTTAGATACTATTAATATTCCTGCTTTCAAGTCCAATTCCAATTGCCACTCTTTCTCTTTTTAAAGTTTTAAAAAGATACCTCCCCCCTACAAAGAGAACCCAATATATAGTTGTTTTTTTTTTTCCCTCCCAAACGAATATTAGCTTAGGAAGATAGGAATTCACAGTTGATGAACAATGCATTGTCTTCTTGGTTCTGTCATTGATCCACTGTCAATTTACAGTGCCATCTCTTAATCTATTAAATGAAATTAATGATACTTATTCTCAAGGGTGTTTTGCAAATAATTAAGTGGATTATTCCTGAGAGCCTTTCTGGAAAGCTCTTTAGTGAAGTGTTATGTTGAATGGTTTTCGTTCACTTCTTTGTTCAGCGGCAGATATTAATGAAATTTAGAACTGCTGAGATTATATTAATTGGGTTAGAATGCCAAAGGGAAACTATGTTTTGGATAGCTTTTGGTGTCTTAAACCAAGGAGGAAATTTTGTTTTCATTAGAAAGGAAACTTTGATTCTTATTGCTGCTCTAGGCCCAGGTTAAGAAAAGGATGAGAAGGGAGGAGACAGCACAGGCCAGGCCTAGTAGGAATGTGTTACCTATAGGTGCAGTATAGGCAACTAGTGGTCAGGTTCATCCCCCCCCCGTAAGGGTTGGAAGAGAAGTTAGGTTCTCTTGAACTTGGATTTTAAAACCAACAATCCTCCTCCCACCTTCTTCCTGCACTCTCCTTCATTATACACTTTGATAAACTTGAAAACATTTTAGCAGGTTAGCCTTTTGAGAGTGGGGAGGGCAAAGCTAAAATATCACTGTGCTGCTTTTTAATTTTATTCCTGTTTGTGGGATGCAAGTTGAGGGATTGTAATTGTTTTTCAGGGTTTTAGTTTGTTTTGTTTTTAAGCAAAGGATCTGTTTTTCCTTGAGAGTTCTGAAAATAAGCCTTGGAGAAACACTACTGAGTGCATTTAAGCTCCCTGGTTTTCTCACTGAACAAACGGTCTTAAGGGTGGGGGCTGTGTCTTCCTCAGGGACAGCACCTAGCTCTGTCTTGCCCACAGTGGGTGCTCATTAAATTAATGAATTTATTGATTTTCTTAACACTGTCAAGAGTAAGATTGACTATTGTAGCACTACTCATCCTGCATGATGCTTGAACTTGGGACTTCAGGGATTGAGGGCTCAGGGTTCAGGTTAAAGAGGCACTGTCAACTTACTAGAAAAGTATAATTTAAGTTTTTCCTTTTTCTGCTTGAAAAGTACCAGATTAAAAAATCCTTATGTAATTTAACAGGTTTTGAATCCAAAGCAGAGAAAACTGCTTTTAGAAATTAAAAATGTAGTTTAATTCTACCTAGTCTAAACGCAAAGCAGATATTGAGGGGAAAGCCTTACACGTGTTGGAAATTCCCTAAAGTGGTTATGTATATGCATACCTTTGGACTGCCACAACTTGAATCCGTTTGTGTACAGGTAATATGATTTCAGTTTAGATTTCCTACCTTAAAATGCAGTGTTTTGTGTAGACTCTGTCTTTATTGTACTTTACATAAAGTATTTTCTTAAAAGGCTTTGTGTAAAATTTAAATGTATGTATTTTCCTACAGACTTCCACCATGATTTTGAGAGATATAGCCTTAAAAAAAAAAAATTGGCCCTAAGAAACCCATTCAGTGTTTTTCCGTATGACCTCTATATGCAAGGTCATTGTAGTGAAGAGCCTTTCCCAACTGCATTTTAGAGTTTAAATTAGAAAGTTTCTTACAATTCAATTGAAAATTGGCTAGTAAAGGAATCCCAAGTTAATGAAACATTCTGACTTTGCTACGGCACAGCCTTTACTTATTTTGAGTTTAAAGGAGGCAATATAAATGGTGGCTAAGAGTCCAAGTTCTAAAGCCAATCAGAAGGCAAGTCATTTAACCTTCCTAAACCTCAATTTCCTCACTGTTAAACAGGGATAATAATAACTACCTCATAGGGTTGTTGTGAGGATTAAATGAGATAATGTATACTTAGCTCAAGTACCTGACTTACGATGAACACTCCGTAAATGTTAACTGCTACTACTATTAATATTATTATGATTATTAACACCTATTGCAAAGATTTCTCAGCCAGGAATGTGCAACAGGATCTCCTAGGGACAGATGTGCTGGCCTCACTACAGATCAGAGTTCCCAAGGGGTGGTGTCTCAGCCAGTGTGTTTTCCAAGCATCTCCCCAGGTGTTTTGGCACCCAGTGCTGTCTGAGAATTATCAACACCCCAACTTGTTTCTTTACAGATTAAGAAACTGGAGGAGAGGATGGTTTAATTACTTGCCCATCATTCACAGCAGTTAATGAATGACAACCAAGGCTAGAATTCGGGTCTCTTAACTTCCTGGTTGTGGGGATTTTGTACCATTCCTTCTGCCCTGTGAAACACTGTACCCCAAAAAAATATCAGACAATCAGTCTACACAGTGCTGCCCACTTTCTAAAGCACATGCTCCCGGCACACCCTGATCATAAGGGGCTTGAATGTTGAGTAATGGCAATACTGGCAAAGTAGGCATCCAGTAGAACTCAGTAAATCAAAAATCATAAAATGGTGTTATTCTTTTGGACACACCTCAGCAACACAGCAATCTGTACTTTGTAGTAAAGAAATACCAACTTGAGTTTTGTTTTGTTTCTTTTTAAAGTCCTACATTCCTTTTTTCTTAAAAATCTTTATTCAGTACCATTTTGATGACTGAAATAATTTAAGCAAGCACTTTGAGGAAGTATCAAATATAACTTATAAAGCTGTCTTGTTAATGTCTGTTTAGAAGATAAGGCAGTTGGTTCAATGCTGATTGACCTAAAAAGGCTCTTACTTGTGTGGAGCCTGAAGATGCAGATTTATAAACAATCACCTCTGCAATTTATCACATTTATAAATATGAAACTGTTAAATATGTCCAGGTGTAGCAGGTGTTTTGTTGAGTAACTTCAGAAAACCAGGGACCAATTTTTTGGTTTAATTATAATCTTTAAAAAGTTGTAATGTATGTTCACTCATTTCAGGATAAAGAAGCTCTTTTAGGAGCCTTGACTTGAGAAGGATGAGGCCTTCTTATTCTTGGACATGTGTCCACTCCATGCTCAGCCATTTAGTAAACTAAATGTGATGGCAGTAGAGTCTTTACCTGTTGGTGTTGACAGTGTCTTTTTTAACCCATGTCCTACATGTTTGGGTTTTTTTTTTGCGGGGGGGGGTGGGGAGGGATGGAGAGAAGAGAGTGCATGGGAGAATAGGATGGCTGTAGAACCAGTGCACTTTGGGAATTACTTTTCTAGGGTTTCCTGTCAGTTACAAATGAGTTTGGTATTTATCATCTTTCCTTATTTTTTCATAAGAGTAGTTGAATATAGCTCATCCATTAAATTATAAGGTATCCTAGAGTAAATTGCATTGGTGGCCACTTTTAAGTTATAGCAGCATGGCATTCTGACCTCTTCTCCTCCCTTCCAATTTTGCTACTGATGTCACTGTTCCTCTCAAGCTATGTCCCCACATGAGTTCACATTGGGCTTACAGCGTTATTCATATTTTTGTTTATTGTTTTTTGGATTTCATTGTTTTTCTTGCATTAACTTGTTCCTCCTGGATTTGAGAACCATCTTTGTACCCTAAGCATATCTTATGACAGTATTCTTTATGTAGGTGGGTCTCTGGACTTAAGTTTCCTCTCGTGTAAGTCAATAGGCTTCAGCTGCCTGTATCTGTCTTAGCTTCTGTCAAGCAAGTAGCTCAGTTCCTGTGAAAATGCCTGCTTCAGTTTAGGATCTGTGGGAGTGTGAAAGAAGGGGAGGCAGCCCCAAGAGAGCCTGTACCTTTCATATGACTACCCAGGGAAATTGCTGCTAGCCATAGCCTCATTGGTCAGAGAGGAGGCCTTGGGTTGGTCCTACAACTTCTCCCACTTGTAACAGTCAGGATATTTATATCCTTTGGATAGAGGTCAAGTTTTTTCCAACTACCAGACTTATAACACTCTAATGCAAGGCTTGTTTTTTGTTTTGTTTTGTTTTTTCACAAGCCAGTAGTGCCTGGAGTAACAATTACTGTTACCTGCTGTGCTATAGCACAACTGCAGTTTGCCCTCCATGCTCTGAACTTCACTGCCATCCCCTGCCCTGAAGTATTACAGGGTGGATTTCAGGGCTGTGCAATAGGCTGCACCCTTGTTCTTTCTCTTCCCCAGAGCATCCAGCCAGGTGACTATCTTAGCTCCAGTCTACCCTTTGTAAAGTATATTGTGATGTCCAAAAGGATGATTTTCTGGCTCTGGGGCTGTTGCTTTTTGTGCCACTCACAGGGGTGTGTGTTCTGTCTTCAGCATGTGTGAAATAATATTTCCTTTATTTCTGACTCAATATCTTAGATCCAAAGAATAGGAAATGAGTGAAGGTTCCACCCTGTGATAATCAGGGTGAGAAGATCCTACTTTTCCCCATCTGAAGAGGCCTAGGGCAGGTCCTCCTGATTCTAGGCTGGCTTGCAGCGGCAAATATCAACCCCAGAGAATTGTACCTTCAGAGATGGGTTTCATGAGTCTTGCAGAGGAAAAGATTTGTCAGTTCGGTTGATTGTGCATGATTATTGAACTAGAAATAGTAGAAATGAGCTTCACAAGTGGCAGTGGCTCAAAGCCCAAGTCAGTGAGTGAGCACTCCCAACTTTAGGTGTTTCCCCATGCAGGGTGCTGATTTGGCAGATTGCTGCACTTTTCTACTATTCTACTTGGTGAGCTGGGGGAAGGATGCTCTAACTGGACCCTTCCCTCCTTCCAAGTGCACTTCTTTGTGTCTGTGTTCACCTTTACATTTGAAATTGTTACCTCTCCTAGAAAAATAGTGTCCTTTTTAGTAAGAGTGCCTCATTGCCAAGAGACCTGAACGCAGTAGCAAAGTCCTTGTTAACTCTGCCAGAGGTAGCAGGTGGCATGTTGAGCAGATTTTCAAATCTGTAGACCTAATGTAGATATGTACTTTGAGTCATAAGGGGGAGGTACATCGTTGCCCTCAGATCACATCTTATTCAGGGCAGAATTGTGATACACATCCACTGCATCTATTCTAAAGAGATTCTTTGTCCATCATTATACTCACCGCAGCAGGTTATAAGAGTAACACATGTCAGTCCACCTGAGCAGTCCATGCCAAGTCTGAAGTTTCTGAACATGCTAGTTAACTCTAGCTCACAGCAGAGGTGAGCCATCAAATGCTAGCAGGCTTTGGCTTTAAGAAAGGAAATACAGGGAGTTTGTATGGTTGGAACTTGCTTAGATTTGCCTGTGGCCTTTGTGTTAGGAGTTTTAGGTCATGTAATTAAGTACCATAAACTTTAGTTGAAGAACGGAACTTCTGGATAATAAAACATTTTCACATACCTAGATACTTATTTTTCAGCAGTTTTAATCCAATAAAAATGATATGCAAGTATGCTAAGTAAAAGTATTCTTTGATTCAAAAGCTATTGCAGGCTCCTGCTGTCCTTTAGGTTCATTTGTGGTGCACCCCAAGTGTTGATGGGTACAATCCAGAAGTATCATACCATGTATTATGGGTGGCAAGAATACCAAGAGATAGGGATGTTTCTAGTAGATAAGGGGCAGACAAACCAGCTGTCCTCTTTTTTGACAAGTCATTTTTCACTGTGGTCAGTATTCTTGTGTTCCATTATGAGGAATTTTGAGATCTTTAAAAAATCACCTTGGTTAGGCTGATTGTCCTTCAGGGAAGTTAGTATTCAGAAACTAGAAAGGACAGTGAGGTACTCATAGTTCTTTGGGGCATATATTTGGGAACCCTCATATCTCAGATATATAGAGAGGGTACATGTTTTATGTCCGTGAGCATACATACACTGTTGTGCCCAATAAAAAAGAAGAGAAGTGAAATAGGAATAGATCAGATCTTTTCCTCTGGAGAACAGAAGCAATGTAATTGTGGGTGTGTTTCCATGGACAGAGACTAAGCTTTCAATGCTTACTCAGAAACCCCTGCCTCTTGAGTGGACCCTGGACTTTTTCTTCTTTGCATTCTGATTTTGTAATGACTATCAGTGGAGAAACACCAATTTTATGCTCACTTGATATAAATAAGTTTGAACAATTCTTGGTGGTGGTTGACAAAACTTTGTCCTAAAACATACGCTTTTTCAGACTCCTTAAAACTTATTTATCATTTATACCAAAGGTCACACCGTGCAGGTATATGCGTAGAGCACAGAGAGCAAGGTCTAGAGGGTTGGGCACTGTGTGCGTTGCTAAGGAAACACAGTGAGACTATGGGATTTAACTGAAAACACATCATTCATGGGTCACACTACCAGTGTTGTCAGGTATTTGTTCTTAATTGTTATTGTAATATGTTTTCAGTTGTTTCTCTAATTTAATTCTCTCACTCCATTGTCTGACTGTGAACTGCTAACAGTGTTAAACTTGATGTAAATAAATGAGGCCCTTGCAAGGGACTACTGTCTGCCTGTTGTCTCACAAGGTTTGCCAACTTGTGTTTTATTTTAAATAAAGGTTGCAATATTTTATTGGCAAAGTAGGCTTGAGATTGGAGCATTTCTCCCATAATTTTAATTAACAGAATTTCTCTATAAATAAAATGAATGTCTCTATGGTAAAAAAGCTGACATTAGCAAGGATCTCTCGGACAGATCTTTAGAATATCCTCTATGGGGATGAATACTGGTCCTTTAACAGACTGCGTTTTTGGAAATGGCCAAAAGTCATCTTCTGGAATCCAGGCTGGTACATAAGGCAAGTGTGTGTGTGCGCACAAGTGCGCGCATGTGGCGCCCAGCATGACTCTGCATGCGCATCTATAAAATGTGGCAACTGTAAAATGACTTAATTCTCTCAAAATCTATTGCAGTCAACTCCAAATTTCTAAAAATGTTTTGCGCCACAGTAGCAAATAAAAGTAAATGTAAACACTCACAGAGGAACATTCTATATTCGTTTGACTTGGTCTTCATTTTTTTAAAATGAGTCATTGCTTTTAGAAATAACCTTAATTAGGTATGAAGAGAATATACACGAGTGGTACACATGAGGCCCAATTAGAATACTTGTACTGTGATATACCTCACACTCTACCTTCAGTCCTTTTCTCTCACCCATTTTTGTTTTAGTTTAGGAAGTCTTGCTCCTAGAATCGTCCAAGAAGAATGCCTTATTGTGATGTTCTTCCTCTTTGTATTATAATAATTTCCACACCTGTGCGGGTATGGTGTTTGCTGAGGAAATAATCCTAAAGAAGTCATTAAAGCATAGCGATTGGGAGCTCAGGAGCTGGAGTCAGACTGTGGGATTGAGTCCCCACCCCTCCACTAACTAGCTTTGTAACTTTGTACAAGGTATTTAACATCTCAGACTCTAATTTTCTCATTTATTAAATGGTGATAAAATTGGTGCCTATGTCATAGTGTTAAAGAATTACACAAGATAATGGGATAAGTGCATGGCACATAAGTTATCAAAAGTTAGTTACTGGGGAGCAGTGTAGCTCGGTAGTTGAGCACCTGCTTCCCACATACAAGGTCCTGGGGTCAATCCCTGGTACTGCCTAAAAAAAAATAAAGTTACTGGGAGGGGTTGTAGCTCAGTGACTGAGCGCCTGCTTTCCATGTATGAGGTTCCTAGGTGTGATTCCCTGATACTTCCAGGGAAAAAAGAGTTACCTAACCTGGGTTCCAAGAATTAGACGTGAAAGGAAGATCTCAGATTTGGCTTTGAGTATGGTGCTGAAGCTTGACAGCAGTTTTACTAGCTTTTTTATTTTTATACTTAAGCACCTAAAGCCCCTTGTCCTGAGCACTTTATGGAGATTAATTTAATCCTCACAACCCTTTGAGGGGGAGGTACAGTTGTGCCCATTTTTACACATGAGGGAACTAAGCTTAGATTAAAGTAAAACAGCTCTCCTGTGGTCTCACTAGTAAGTGGCTGGACCATGATTCCAACTCAGGCAGTCTTGTTCCAAGGAACATTTTTAGAATCACTGTGTTCTGCCTGTCTTGGTTCTGAGGTAGAAGGTTCAGATCCTATATTTATGACTTCAAACATACCTGGCCAGTGCTAGAATGTGAGCTGTTCTGCATCGTAAAGAACATACCTTTAAAGTGTATTTACAGAGTTGAGAGCTGGGTACGTAATAGGATTGGACGGCCTGTGTATTCTTCTTGTGATGCTCTAGACTTAGTGAACCAGCACCAAAAACTGGTCTCCATTTTATTGTATAGTCAGGCTGTGTTTACCTTTGTCCCATAAGTGGTGTGAAAGGAACTTAATTCATTTATTTTAATATTTGAGTACCTAATGTGGCTCAGTGTAGGTACTCCCTAACCTTGAGGCACAATAAAGTGTTAAATGGGGGAGAGAGAGTGTTTACCTGCATAAGGTAAAGAGGATCAACGAGGGGATGTTAAGATTGTGACAAGAGAACTAGGGTAGAAGAAAAGAACCAAAAGAAGGGGGAGGGGAAACCCTTCATAAGTACCTCCTGTGTGTCTAGGCACAATACTAGACATTTTATACATTGCCTTTTAATCCTCTAAACCAACTGTTTTTCTTTTTTAAAGCTGGGAGTACAAGAGTGAAGTTTTCATCAATAAGAGTGATATGCTGTGGAACCCTCTTTCAGTAAGAGGTTGCTATAAGCCAGCTCAGCTGATGTAGTCCCAAAGGAAATGGAAATAAATTGGCAGAACAGTCAATCATCTTGCTAGCTCTGTGAGTGCCTACATGACACCCCTTGTCTCCACCAATCCCCATCAATATTACTTGGCTTTTGAAGTTGTGCTGAGTGAGCATAATTATAGGTCTCACTAAGAAAGTAGGTCAAAGATGTTAGAAAGCTACAAAATTTTAATCTTTACATATGACAGTCACGTTGAGGGCCCTCAAATTTTAAAAAAAATCTGTACTGGCATGATTTTAAAAATTGTCCTCTGTGTACCTAACCCCTGAGCCCCTTTGCTGGTCTTCTGTTCCCAAATAGAAGCCACTTGGCTTTCTTCTAGGAACTACAATTTGGAAGCAAACCCATTGGGTCAGCAGAACTTCATTCTTCCCTTCTTTGTAACCTGAGGATCCTGTAGCCTCTGAGGTGCACCATCCAGGCATCTACAGGGAAGAACTGAGATGCTAAGGAGACAATACATACAGTCTTAATAAGCCCTGGGATTTATCTTCCACACATCTTTTTCCAACCACCTGACCCACATTTTAGAATGTGGGTATTTAAGGCACTAAGTGATCTTAAGAATCAGCTCTGATTCTGGTTGAAGTATACACCAGTCGTGTTAATGATTGCTGGATGCCAGCCTGTTCCTTCCATCCCTTGTCCCAAAAGTGCTCTGGCAGGCCCCAGGGTCCTGTGAATGGAAGGAAGCCTGCTCCAGGAAGGCGTCACCTACCCCTTAAGGCAGGAAGTAATTAATTCTCTGGGAAATAGACTTGCAGCCCTGAGAAGAGAAGAGTTGTTCCTCTTTTGGGACATACACCATCATCTTGGCGATTTCATCCAGTGCTGCTTCTGTATACGGGAGTTCCTGGCTCAGGAAAGCATCACGTGCACACAACCTTACATGATGGTACTCCAGTGGCAGGAAAGGGACGAAGAAGTCAATCAGGCTTTCCTTCACAAGACGGCTGTGCCCAAAGCCACTGTCTGAAATCAAGACCCAAAGTTACATGGAGTCTGACCTCACAGCTGAACTGAGCTAGTTTTAAAGTGTCCCAGAACCTAAGATCTGGGCAAAGTTGATGTCATATGTGAACTCCAGGAGGGCTGTTTGAAGTCTGTCAAGGACTAAACAGCTGTTTCCTTTTAAGGAAAGAGTGCCATGACTATGGATGCGTGCTGCAGGTGAATCAGGAGAGTGATGGCATGATGGCCAGGTTTCAGGTTTGGTTTGATGGTAGAAAGCAAGTGGAGCAACCTTACCTCTGACTGGAAGGTGAACCACAGAGGTTCTTAAACTCCTTTTAATAGGCTTCAGAGCCCATGGCTTGGATTTCCAGGGCCAAAACATTTTCAGAAAAGGAGTTCAGGCTTTCTTGGCAGAGCCAAGCCTGAGCAACAGCTTGTGCCTACCCAAAGTTGACAATGCAAGATGGTTATATGGTGTGTCCCCTATGATCCTAAGGACCTATCTGTTTCATAAACACAAACTCGAACACATACCCATTACTCCCCATTGTGGCTTTCAACAGAGCTTATTTTCTGGTTGGATGGGAATCAGTTACCTGTGGACTCCAAAATCTCAGCCTGGAAGTGTGGCTCCAAGTGTTCCATTGTAATTTCTTCCCGAGACTGTCCACCCTTAAGCAAATTCAAGACCACTTCGTTGATGATATTGCCCCCAAGGTTACTAAAAGAGACAACAGCTTGTTAACATTTCATTATTTTTATATTTACCTTTGAAATGGGTAACTTGACCACTGAAACAAAAAAAATTGGTGCCTGGGAGAATGGAAGTTGAGGGGCCTGGGCCTCCCCCAAGAGTTCTTGTCACAACCCAAAGGTCTATACAAAAAAAGACACTGTCCTTCTTTGCCACCCCTCTTCCCTCCCTCACCTATCTTTTGACCAACATTTACTGACACTGCTAGGTGAAGAGAGCACAAAAGATGGGTAAGATGAGGTTCTTTCCCTTGAATTCATGTGGTAAAGGAGGCATACATATATGAGATTACAGGACAGGGTGGCAAGCACTAATGTAGAAGTAACTAAGGTCTAGAGAGAAGACTTAAGAGAGAGGATAAGGATTCTGAGCAGATGTAGACCGAGTAGTGATTATCAGACATGAGGGTGTTTAGGGGCTGCAAGTTGTTAGGAATGGATGGAGAGGCATTGGGTATGAAGGTCCAAGGCTAGGTTGAAGAGGCCTTTGGCTGCCACACACAGGGATTTTAGCTCTAGAGCCATGGGAAACCATTGAAGGGTTTGGAGCTTGGGAGTGTGGGGCGATGAGGTGACCTGATCAGCTTTACTTCGTAAGAAGGTTATTCAAGGAAAACATTGGGTTGAAGAGGCATGGATGAATGAAGAAAGCTAGTCAGGGAGTTTTTGTTTTTTACAATGCTTTGTTGATAGAGGTGATGAAAGCAATGGAAAGGATATAGAAAGGAGAATGTAAGAATTAGTTTAGCAGAAATACTGGAGTTAAAGATCACAATAACTAAAATTTAAAATCCCCTAGAAATGTGGAGAAATAGGAACACTCAGTCACTGCTGGTGGGAATGTAGAATGGTTTAGCCACTGTGGAGGATAGTTTGATGGTTCCTCAGGAAGCTAAGTATAGAATTGTCACATGATCCGGTAATCCTGCTACTAGGTATATACCCAGAAAAATTGAAAGCAGGGACACAAACAGATATATGCACACCAATGTTGATAATGGCATTATTCACAATTGCTAAAAGATGGAAGCATCCCAAGTGCCCATCAACAGATGAAAAGATAAACAAAATGTGGTACATACATACAATGGAAACAGTAATTCAGCTGTAAGAAGGAAGTTCTGATGCATGCAACAACATAGATGTACCTTGGAACCTTATATTGAAATAAGCCAGACAAAAGGACAAATATTGCATGATCTCACTGATATGAACTAAGGCTAGTAAACAGACTAATGGAGGTGGAGTCTGGGAGATAAGTTATCAGGAGAGAGAATGGAAGTAGAGAATGGTGAGCTGATGCTTAATTTTTACAGAATTTATAATTAGGTGATTGTAATGGTTTGGAAATGGATAGAAGTGATGGTGGTGCATCACCAAAGTGTGTGAACATGGTCGAAAGGGGAAGTTTTGGGTCGTCCATGGAGGATGTCTAGAAGGAAAACTAGAGGATAAAATGGGGGACTGTATAACACAGTGAACTCTGGGATGGCCAGGGATTGTGGTTAATAATAAAAATATAAGAATGTTCTTTCAGGATCTATAACAAAGGTATTTAACTAGTATAGGGTATTAGTAGTGGGGTGGTATATGGGGGGGAAATGTAACTAAAGCATGCTAAAGCATACTTCTATGGGTTGTAACTGAATTCTTGTCATAGGTATGTTTTTTCAGTAGATAGAGACCCACACCGTAGTTAACAAAACAAACTTCCATTCTGGGGAAGTCTGCTACTTTCTCAAATAAGATGACAAAAATCCCTGGACTATATAAGCTGTGCCTAATAAAAGGAAGCAGGCCAATATGCCAAGCCCTCAATCTTAATACTTGTACTTATGAACCTTTTTCCTGTGAAAATGAAACAGCCTAATTAGAATTAATGCCTAAGAGTTACCTCCTGAAAACCTCCTTGTTACTCAGGTGTGGCCTCTCTCTAAGCAGAACTCTTCAAATAAACTCACTACCTTCCCCCGTATCCCCCTCCCCCCCAACATGGGACATGACTCCTGGGAATGAGCCTCCTTGGCATCCAGGGATTTTTACCAAGCATTAGTCAGCGATGCATTTGGAAAAAGACCTTGACCAAAAAGGAGAAATATTAAATAAAACAGACTTTATGGCTAAGAGATTTCAAAGTGAGTCGGGAGCTCATTCCAGAGGTTAAGCTTATGCAGGTTTCAGGCAGATTTCACAAACTACCACAGTAAACAAAGCCTAAACAAAAGTACTCCCAGGGGGCCAGCTGTAGCCCAGTGGATAGGGTGCCGGTTTACCACATGGGAGGCCCTGGGTTCGGTTCCCGGGGACCTCTCCAAAGCGGGCAGACCGCCTTGAGAAGGGCAAGCCGCCATGGGCCGGGCAGAGCCGCCGTGGGCAGGGCAAAAAAAGCCACCACGGGCAGGGCAAGTCACCCGTGAATGGAGCAGATCCGCCCGTGAACGGAGCAGAGCCGCCTGCACAGTGACCTGTCGCTGCAACAGGGGGAGACAGAGCAGACACAGAAGAACGCAGAGAAATGAACACAGCAAGACCAAGCAGAAAGGGGGGGATATGTAACAACAACAACAAAAAAAGTACTCCCAAGGGCTCTAAGGATGTCTGGACACTACAGGCATGCCACTCAGCCTCATGAAATCAACACCCCCTCAGCAGGTCCTATTTGGAAATATATGAAAACCTATTTCCCCAATATAACATAGTTATTTATAATTCCCCTAATCATGATCGTTCTCCTTTTATTTGAACCTATAATTTTCAATATTTCTGTTAAGTATGTTTCTCAGAGACTTAAATCTTCAGATTGTTCATATGCCAGTTGAGCCCTGAAACCCTGCAGAGTTGCAGCCAATCCTCTCCAGATCTTCGGGCCTGCCCCGAACAACTAACAAAACAATGATGATGGACAAGTCCCATCCCCAAAACAAGGAGTATCAACTTCAAGCAAAACAATTCCTTCCCTCTGCCCCATAATGTCTTGGTCCCCACTCAGCCTGAGGCAGTCAAAGGAGACCTTGGAGGATCTGAAAAAGAACAAATACCAAAGTGAGGAGAAAGAAGGAATAAAGATTAAAGTACAGATAAATGAAACAGAATAAAGAAAACAATAGAATCATCAAAACCAAAAAATGATGCCAATTTGCAAAGACAGTGAAAAGTGTTTCTTACCTTGGTTTTTTGTTTTTTGTTTTGTTTTGTTCTGATTAGTTCCTGGCATCATTTTTGGGATGGCCCCATCCCAAAAATACAGTATCTACAACTGCAAGCAAGACAGTTCCTTCCATCTGCCCCATAAAATCTAAGCTCCCTCTCAATATGAGGTAGAGCAGGCATCACCATCCCAAAATCCTCAAGATTGAGGAATGAACAAACATGGAGGAATGCAACCAGGGACAAAGTAAACATATTAGTATTGTAGTAATGGAAGAACAAGAAACTGTTATAAAGATAGTGGTTACGAGGTTCTGAGGGGAGGGGAAGGGAATTATAGATGGAATATAGGGCATTTTTAGGGCACTGGAATTAAGTATAAACTACAATGTAAACTATAGATCTTGGTTAGTAGCAATGCTTCAATATTTATTCATCAATTGTAACAAATGTACCACATAATTGTAAGATGTTATTAATTGGGTAAGGTGTGGGGAGTGGGAATCCCTTTTACTTTCAATGTAGCTTTCCTGTAATCTAAAACCTCTTTTAAAATAGCATATTATATTTAAAAAAAAAAAATCCAAAAGCTGTTTCCTTGAAAAGATCAATAAAATTGACAAGACCTTAGCTGGATTGACAAAGAGAAAAAAAAGAGAAAGTACACAACTAAAATCAGAAATGAAGGGGAGACATTACTACCAACATCACAAAAATAAAAAGGTCTATAAGAGGATACTATGAACAACTGTATGTACTCAAGTTAGATAACCTAAATGAAATGGACAAATTCCTTGAAACACACAACCTACCTACACTGACACAAGAAGAAATGGAAGATTTCAACAAGCCAGTAACTAGTAAAGAAATTGAATCTGTAGTCAAAAACCTCCTAACAAAGAAAAGCCTGGACCAGATGGCTTCACAGGGGAATTTTACCAAATATTCCAAGATTAATACCAATGTTCAAACTCTCCCAAAAAATTGAAGAGGAGGGAATACTACTCTAACTCAATCTATGAGGCCAAAATCACCCTCATACCAAGCCCAGATAAAGATACTACAAGAAAAGAAAGCTACAGACCAATTTCTCTTTTGAATATAGATGCAAAGTTCCTCAGCAAAATACTAGCAAACCAAATCCAACAGCACATACAAAGAATTATACACCATGATCAAGTGAGATTTAGCTAAGGTATATAAGGGTGGTTGTAATGGTTTGATAGTTTTATGTAATTATGAATTCCAAAAATTATAAATTGAATCATGCTTGTAGACTGATCTCCTAATCTGGGCGTGAATGGGGCATTAACTGCCACATCAGTGGGATGTTGAGCCCCACCCCTCGGTGGGTGTGGTCTCAAGTATAAAAGGCAAGACAAAAGACAGAGATTTGAGAAGCAGTTCTGATGTTGGGGAGGAGCGCTCCAGGAGAAGACAAGTGAGCTGTTCGCCTGATGGTCTACAGCTGGCCTTGTGGAGAGATGCAAAGCATGGAGAGCCTCATGGTCTACAGCTGAACTTGTGGAGGA
>PVKH010007130.1:0-20462 GCA_004027955.1 Chaetophractus vellerosus | reverse complement strand
GCCTTCTATATTTTTCTTTTTTTTCTTTTTACTGGGAGGTCCCAGGGATCAAACCTAGGTCCCTCCATATGGGAGAAGGACGCCCAACCATTTAAGCCACATCTGCCCCTCTGCTATATCTCTTAAGGTTGACCAAAGATACCCAAAGTTACAGTCATTTCCCATACAGGATGGTCATATAATAAATCAGGCTTGGTTTATCACTAGCATTCTAAAAACCAGTCCTAGGGAGAAAAACTAGGTGTGGGGACACATGCATGGTTTCTAATATAGCGAATGTTTAGCCTACCCAGATTATCACAAAATCAGGACAGCGAGAATATTCACAATCAACACTTCTTGATGTTGAGGAGATTTAAACATGAACTTGTAACCATATCATAATTTAACAAGCACCTTAGATTCTAACTCCTAAATCTTCTTATGCAACCTCTCCTCCCCATCCTTATTTTAATTCCAGTTCTCTCTGCTTCTCCCCTGGATGACTGCTTTCTGACTGGTCTCCTAGCATCTGTACTACCCTATCCAGATGTTCTTAGTGAGGCCAGTGAGCTTTCTAAAAAGCAGAGCTAATCATGCTAGTAGACTTTTACCTGAAGTGCTTCCATGTATCTTTATTGATTCTGAGTTAAAGTCTAAAATCCCATTAAGATTGCAAGTTTTAGGAACTGTAATTTTTTTTTTCTAGATTCATTTCTTTGTACTCAGCTCCTCCTTACAGAAACAAACAAATTACTCAACACTTCACCCATATTCCCTAATGTACTTTTTTTTTTTCTTCATACATCGGTGTCTTTGTTTCCCTTTGCAACCACTTCTTGGGAAGTTGGTCACCCATGACCCACCCAGTCTTGCCACTTTGGAAGTTTTCCTTGGCTACCCTAATCTAAGGTGAATATCCCTACTGTGTGCTGCTAGATACCTGTGCTTAAGTCTGTCATACTAGATCACCATGAACTGCTGACATGTTTGCATTTTCTAATACACTAGGAAGCTCCCTTGTCTTATATTTGTTTCTCAGAGCCTGGCACATTTCCCGGATCGTGTAGGCACTAACAGATGCTACAGACTGTATGAGTAGGTGAATGGATGAGTGGGTGGATGAGTGATGTTTAGTATCTGCTCACAATTTGCAGTGACTTCATTATCTACAAATTGATTTTTTAAAAAAATTAATTCCTTTAGTTTGTACTCCTGAGAATGCCTCTCTTCCCCCTTCTTTCTCATCTACCTTCCCAGAATTTTGACTCACTTCTTCAAGTTCAGTTCATAAGTCCCTTCTTCCAGGCTGTTCTCTGTAATACATACCATCACATGCATTCAGTTTTAATTACTTCATTCTTTGTGTTCCTTTGTATTTTTGTCAGTCACATTTATATTATTAAATGTATGTTTACTATGTGGGTCTTCCCTGCCTGATAAGGAAGTTCCTTAATGCCTTTTAATCCAAAAATTAGCAAAAACAAATACATATGTTAGAGACATTACATGTCAGACTCTGTTCAATGCTTTCATATATACTAGCTCCATTTTCATTATAATCTTTAAACATTTTTCTTTAAGAAGCTATTTATTGAATGAGTCCTTTGGGTGTACTGTATAACAGACTGTCAGTAAATTGTTGGTTGAATGTATGAGTACATGGGCATATTTTTTTTTAGCATTTAAGCCCTCTTTTCCTTAATTTATGTTCTGTTCTTGAGTAAAGTTGGATTATTTGGCTCTTTTCTCACACATTAACAATTACAAGTTTATATAATTTTGTTTAAATTGTTCCTTCCATTTGAAGATTTTTGTAATCTCTGGCATGCAAATCCTTACTAATCCCCCAAAGTTCATTTCCCTCATCATTATTTCCCCTTATTGTTATACCTAGATCTCTTACTTCTTAAACTCCTCTGAGCCCTTGCTTATTCTATTCTATTATTATTTATATTGTTTTATTAAAATTATTTGTATACTTCTCTCATTGTCCATTTGACTATAAGCTCCATGAAATCAGGCTTGTTTGTCTTTGTAGCTCCAAAAGTTAGCTCAGCACAATGTTTCATAGGTAGACTTCTAGGAACTCTTATGCTAATTTAATTCAAATGAGTTTTGTGGAGTAGAGGAATGTGAGTAAACATTTGTATTTATAAGATAGATAGAACGAGCTTACTTGCTTCCTTTCTTGATTGGAAAGCAACCTGCCTAGTGGTTTGGTACACAGCTTCTGGAGCTGAATTGGCTGTATTCAGTTCTGTCTGCAGCACTGACTAGCTGTGTGACTTAAGGCAGGCCATTTAATTTGTCCATGTATCAACTTCCTCATCTATAGAAGGTGATGATAATACTTACCATCAAGAGTTTCTGTGAAGGTTAAAGGAGCTAACACCTACTGGTAAAACATTTAAAACAGTGTCTGGCACATAGTAAACACTGTGTTGCAAAGTAATTAGCTCATTTGAACCCTTAAAATTTCCTTCAAGTCCCATGAGTAGTATTAGTTAATTCTGTGGGAAAGATTATGTTTTGTATGATGGATGATCCATAGTCCCTAGTAATCGAAAAGTTAACCACCCCCAATCCAGGAAAAAAAAAATTCTAAATTGTGTGTATCCCTATACCAAAGTAGGGTAGAAGATAAGAAATTGTCCTGCTTACCATGGAAAAGAAGAGATCTATTTATAGTTCAGTTCATTTCTGCTACCTTTGATTTCCTGGGGAAGTGGTATGGACCTTCTTTGGTTTCCTGTATTTTCTTTTCACTTTTAATAAGAAAGAAGGGACAATGGTTTCTTTATCTTTTTTTGTGGGTGAGATATATGTTTTTCTAGTGTTATTAAATAGGTCAGTTTTCCCTCTAGTCAAAGAAAAGGAAACTTAATTATATATAACAGAAAGAGTAGACGCAAAATGGAAATCAAGGGTTTTCGAAGGAAACTGTGGCAGTAGAAAATTTAGAAAGAAAGAAAAAATCTGAAATAGAACTCAAATATACTAGTTAATTATTATTACTATTTAGCCAACTCGTATCCTTTTGTTGAAAGAAAGTATCTTTTTATCAACAGGGAAGATAAAGATTAACATTTTTTGCAGACTTATTTTGTTCAACTCATTGTAACAAGATCCTAGATACAAAAAAAATGCCATATTACAGTTTTCTATCTGTAAGCAGCATGTCTTCAAGTTGAAGAAGACAGAGAGAATACAAAGATAATAAATATTTAAAATTGGTTCTGCACCATTAAAAAGTGCCTAAGGAGTGTTGCAGGTAGTAAGTTAATTATTTACTAAAGTGGTCATAGGAACCCTGAGGTTGCATGGAGAGCTGATACGCACACAGACACACACACACATATATGGTGTATGTGTTATATATGTATATATGTGGTGGATGATGGACTGAAGTTAACAGTCTAAACATGAGAACGTTCTCTCATGAACTATCACAAATGTACAATACTAATACATGGTGTTAATAATAGGCTTGTTTTTGGAAAAATACACCAAATGTAAGCTATGGACTGTAGTTAGCAGTAATGTTTTGATGATGCTCTTTTATCATTTGAAACAAATGTTCCATAACAGTGCAAGGTGTTGGTGGTAGGGTGATTGATGTATGGAAATCCTGTATATTATGCATGATTGTTTTGTAAGCTCACAACTTGTCTAAAAAAAAAAAAGCATATAATCAAATAAGCAGCTTTGAAAAAAAGCCTGCAGACAAACAAAAAAAGAAGCTTAGCAGTCTGTTCAGTGAAGAATAATGTGAGTGGTGACCGAATTGTGTATGGTGGCTGTTATAGTTAAAGATACGCAGCAACCTTAACGTGGCACAAA
Organism: Chaetophractus vellerosus; assembly: GCA_004027955.1. NCBI lineage: Eukaryota > Metazoa > Chordata > Mammalia > Cingulata > Chlamyphoridae > Chaetophractus > Chaetophractus vellerosus. The sequence continues at coordinate 16,640 of PVKH010007130.1, read as the reverse complement.
AAAGTTCATATTTTTTCTTACTTTTCTTTTTGTTTTTTAGTTTCTTTATTCTTCTCCCTTTTTTTTAAATCTGGATCCCTCACAAAGTGACATTTATGTCAGTGAAATCACCATAATTTAGGTTCTGGTTCTCAAAATTAAAACCATATTTTATTAGGCACAAAGGCATGTTTGGAGCATCAACCTAAACTAACTGAGCCTGCAAACAGACCTTTAATCCTGAATAATGAATTTATTAATTAACAATGATAAATTGCAACTGTCAGGCTGGTGAGGATGCTTGCGTCACTGGATGATTTATATGCGAAGCCACTTTTACCCAGAATGTGAAATCCAGTGTGTCGTGGTACGTTACCTTACGTTCCTGGTCCTCAGGTGTTTGAGTTTATAATCTTTGAAATACATGTTAAACCAAAGGACTAGTTGATACAAACCATGGAGCAGGTGAGATGAGAAGGAAGAAGACCTTAAAGGATTCTGATAAATGAAGTATGCACAGAGGAAATTTAAGGAAGTGGAGGCATCACCAGAAAAGTGAAGAAATAACGTGGGAGATTGTGATGTTATCGAGGCTAGTGGAAGGCGGGAATTAAAGGAAGGGAGATGAATCATAATGGTACTGAGAGGTCAAACTAGGTAAAGACCTAGACAGTTTTCATTTGATGTAGTAACAACAAGGCATTTGTTCCTTATTTTTTTCTCGTTTTAAAATTCAGCAAGTCTCCTTTATTACCAAGGATTATACACTAAGCCCCATGTCTTGGGTTTTTGGGGTGGGCCAAGTAGGTGGGTTGGGTTTTTACAGTGCATGAGTGGATGTGTTATGTTTTTGCTTTACTCTGAGCAGGTGTGTGGGTTTTTTTCTGTGTGCTGAGCTGATGTGTTGCGTTCTTGATGTGCAGTGACTGGGTATGTTGTATTTTTGCTGTGCATTAGATTCTCTTGTGCATTGAGTAGATGGATCATTGTGTCTGGTCCCTTTCCAATATTGTTGTCAGTTACAGCCCGCCAACTGAGAGGTAGAGTCTAAGAATATATTATCTTATTGTGAAGTTTTTAAAATCTACAATGATAAAATTGTGAGCCCCTAAAGTCTAATCCATTTGTATCCAAATTTTGGCTACTTATTTTATATCCCCATCTTGGGAAGTGATTAACATTTTTTTCCTGCTCTGCTAAATGAGAAAAAAAAGGTATTAATGCCATTTGCTGAGACCATTAAAATTTCCTGAATAACTGTGACTATTAAGCCTGTCACTAAAACTTCCAAAAATGGTGCTTATAAAGTGTCATTTAAAATGCACTCCTCTGCAAGGTACTACTTAATATATAGATTAATTTTCACATCTCTCCATTTCTAGTCAGCTGATCAGTTTTGCCCTAATTCATTGAAATAGAATTTTTTAACCACTTATGTTCTCATTCTCAGAAATTCTTATACTCTACTTTTTTAGTTGCTGAACAGCTATTATTGAAACTTAAGATGTGACACTTATGAAAATGCTTCGATGTATTGATTCACAACTATTGGGATTTTTGACTGGGGTTGTATTTAATCTGTAAATCAATTTTAGAAAAATTGACATCTTTTTAATATTCCATCTGCCAATCCATTTAAATGGTATATCCTTTTATATCTTTTATGTATTTGATTTTGTGTCTATATGCTTGTGTCTTTATTGTGGCCTTGTACATAATTTGTTAGCTTTATTCCTGTTTATTTGATATTTTCAAATGCTATTGTAAAGGTCAGTATTTGTGCCATTTCTAATTGTGTATATTGCTGTATAGAAATACAACTGATGTTTGCATTTTGGCCTATATCCAGCAATCCTGTTGAATTTTCTTATTTCTCAGTTTAATCTATAAATTCTTTTGTATTTCCTACATATATAACATATCACACATAAACACTGTTCTAATTTATGTTTTTAGTGATTATTTCTGTGCTTGAACAATGCATTTTAGAACTGCTTTTAGTATGTCTTTTATTTCTTTCATCCATCAGAGCATATTAGAAATATAGAAAGATAAACCTAGGAAGTAATATAAAATTCAGTTATCAGTTAGAATTTATGTTAAATTGATAAAAACAGATACTACACTAGATCTTAGTCAAAGACTAAGAACCACTTACATAAGAAGTGGTTATGTAGGGCTAGGGGGAAAAGAATGTGTTTATATCTCCTAACAGTCTACATAGTTTTTTACATTGGGTCATAAAGGACATGCAGTTTTTAAAATGTGATTTCCACTTGAAAATACAGTATAGACACACTTCCATAACAATAAATGTTTTCTTCTATAATTTCTGATTACTGTAAATATTCCAATGTGTATATATACTACAAATGATCATATTTATATTATTGGTCATCTTTTAAATTTTTACTGTAAATATTCCAAAGTGTATATATACTACAAATGATCATATTTATATTATTGGTCATATTTTAAATTTTTAAATATTTTAATTTCTAATTTATTTTAATATATTATAGCATTATAGACAATGCTACAATGAAGAGATTCGTGGATGAGCTTTTGCACTGTTGCGTAATTATTTTCTTGACATGACTTCCTTAGAAGGAATGTCTAGAAGAAGGTTTTCTGGGTCAAAATATATAGGCTTTTGAAACTTGCTGCCAAACTGCTTTCTAGAAATGCTGTGTAAATTCTCACTCACATCAGAAGTATATGAAAGCTCCTATTTCCAAATATACTAGCCTTTGGTGATTTCTACTTTTTCACATCAGTTAAAAGTAAAACCTATAGCCTTTTATGTACTAGTGGTTTCATGAAAATGTTTTACTTTTTTATTTAAAGTAGTCTCCCAGCATTTGCTATCTTCCATTCCTTTTCCTTTTGTCTTAAAAAGACAGGATTTTCAAATTTGGACATCTAATACACTCTTCCACTTTTATAGAAGAGGAGACAAGCCTGGAATATTGAGTTATTTGTCAGTTCCTGACCTGTTGACACCCTTGTCAGTGTTGTTTCCATGCATCACATTGCTCCTGTTTCCCCTGGAAGGATGCTCCTTTTCAAGATTTAAATAGACAGTTACTTTTGTTTTTAGGTAGACTGACTTGGATCAGTGATATTATCTAATAACAGAATTATAATTTAGTCTTATATTCGTTAAGTTCTTATCTCTTGTAACTTTATATGAATAAAACTCTAATTTCATTTTTGAAAAGTCATCAAAAGATTTCTTTGTAGTTGGTTAGTGGATGCATAGTTGAATCTCTGTGCTCTTTCTTTGTGAAACACTCTTCTTGCCTTCTCTAGGCACAGCTTAATTTAATTACAGAAATTTCGGTTGGATACTTCATCTTTTTCAGGCAAAGATGAAGAAGATACCGTCTATATCCTCATGAGCTCCATGCTATGGGATTCCCATGGCACATGTATCTTTTTGTATGATGGCCATAGCACATTTGCCCAGCATTATTTATTTAAAAGTCTTTCTACTTATTAGGTAGTGATCTCTTTTGGGTGGGATCCCTTCTTTTTATTTCTGTTCTTAACTTCACACAATGCCTGGCACACAGAAGGTCCTTGCTGGACAAATCACTTAATCTCTCTAAGCCTCAGTTTCCTTATCTGTATCATGAGTATAAATATATTGATGTTACTGTAAGAAATTCAGAAAATACATATAAAGTACTTAACTTGACAATTAACAGATTGCAAATAATCAATAAATGGCATCTCTTATTCTGATTGGGAGTCTTTAGATCCTGAAATCATATCTTTACAAGTACCTAGCCACTCATTTGTCTTGTATTCCATTCTTTGTGGATTGATAGTTACTTATGATTTCCAGTGGGGCTTAAAGTAAATTCAACTTGCAATATAGAAGGGCTTATAATTTTAAGTGGCGAGTAGAATAGAATAAACATTTCTGGATTGGCAAGAGCTTGAAGCTCAATTGGCCCTTTGATGTTCTATTCCTTTTCTTTTTTTTCTCCTTTCCTTTGACCCTTTTCCTTTCCCAGGTTTCTGCCAGCACACAGAAGTTTCTATGTATTTATAAAATAATTTGCCGTTATTATTTTCTCTCATTTTCTCTATCTCTAGGGGAGGGACTGGTAGGAACCACACCTCTGTCTTGTTGCTGTGGTTTAATCATGGTGTGAAAATTCATCTTCTGCGCCTCCATATACCTCAGGAAAGAATGTGATAGCAAATTGCAGTCCTTGGAAAGTTCAAATCCTTAGGGCAGCAGTTTTATACAATGTTTTTGTTTTCTTAAGAAGTCACTTTACTGTATTTCTGTTTTTTACTCATGAAATCAACCCCCACCACTATCACCCTCCCACCCACACACCCTTTCCCTTGGTGAGTGTTTTGCTTAGTTGATCAAAGCAGGGGTATCCGTTACACAAAATTTTGTATATGGTAAGTTAACCAAATAATGTCCTTTCTTCTTAATCCCTATTACTACTTTTAATTATGATTCCAGTGAATGCCTGTTTGGACTTTAGTTTTAATCACAAGTGATCTGTGACAAAGCCTCATTTATATAAGCACTGTGGAAATAGATTGTCCCTTTGTAAATGGTTGTTCTGGAGTGGTGTGTTAGACTAAAATTTTAGAAGTCTACATACCTGTGTGGGAAATCATTGGGTGCTCAAAGCAGTTAAGATTTTCAAGTAGTGTAAATACTAGATGAGGAAAAACTTTTTTATGGTTAACAGACACACAGACCATGTCTTGAAATATTTACTTTATGTACTTCATACACAAAACAAATTTTCCTTAACTTTTCCATAAAAGTAATAAAATATACCATTCTTGAATCAGTAGGTCTTCAGTTAATTTTTTTCCTTTACTTTGAATATGATGATGCATGTTTGTCCCTTTTGTATCTTGAGTATATGAAACTTTAATTTGGAAAAGAAAAATGCCCCTCTAACCATACTACTTTTGTGGTAACTGTAATGAAGCAGGGCATAATTGCATATTTGTACTTCATAATAAATCAATAGCATTCTAATATTGTTAAAAAATTTTCCTTGTGTGTTTTTTTTTTTTCAACAGCAGCATTTTGTTAACCTTAATCAGAGTCTGACGTGTGTTTCTTCTAAATGGCATCTGATGTGGTGTTTCTCTTCAGTTCTCTGTGGTTTCCTGTTGTTTTTTTTTTTTTTTCATAATATAAAAAAGCTTTTGAGTTATTAAGCCTCATATTTTTTCCTTTTAATGGTACATCAAAACTAAAATTTCTGGTTCATATAGCATGGTATTGTAAGTCAGTCTCATCATTCATTTATTCCACTTCCTCAGACCACTACTTCCCCCAGATTCCTCCAGCCCTTGCTGTGTATTCCATCAGCTAGCACTTCTATATTTTTCCCCACCCTTGTATTCTTAAGCATTACAAGACTAATTTCTCCTTCACAAGATTTTGTTCTTCAAGAACAGGGACGTTGTCTTAAATTTCCACAATTATATTTCCCCACAGTACCCTGCCTTAGCAGTTATAGATGCAGTAGATCAGTGGTTCTTCCCAGAACAGCAGTAGCACCTGGGAACTTTTTAGACAAATTCTCAAGCCTCAACCCATTTCCTACTGAATCAGAATATGTGGGGTTAGGGCTCGGCATTTTCTGTTTAACAAGCACTCCAGGTGATTTAGATACATGCTAATCATGTTCGACAACCACTCTAATAGATAATTATTGAATGAATATGAAAGTTGTACATTTACAGTATTGCTTCAATGGGAGGATTGGCTTAGGAGGGGGCCAGGCAGAAAATCCATTCCATCTGGTCTTCTATTTGTCAGGAGATACTGGTAAAGAAAAACCTAAGATTTAAATATTTGTAGTCTTAGAAGAAGTTGTCTGTGGCCCCTATGCTGTTCTTTTAAGAAAACTATAATTAAAAATTTCTCCCAGCTATTCAGGAATAGGCAGTTTATATTCCAAAAGAGGGGAGGAGTGTTAGCAAAAAAATGAATACTGGGTGTTACTTACCTGTTTTCCTGGGGGAAGGAAGGTAAATGTTGGAAAATAGTCAGGGTGGGTTGGGAGAGACACTTTTCCTTGGATATATCATTCTGTGCTCTTCTAATATTTGAAATATGTAAATGATTTTGCTATTCAAAATTTTGATATGTAATATTTAATAAATGTAATACATGTTGGATACATAAATTCCCAAAATATAGCCAGTATGATTGGTTTAAACAATAAAATTTCCCTTTGCATTAATAGTTACATTAAAAGGAAAAGTTAGATAATGTGCCTTTCATCTCTGTGGAAAATATTGGGATGGTGGCAGAAATGTCTTGATGGCTTTTCACCTTAACTTTCTTGCAATGGTTGATACACAGCACTCTTTTGTGTGATGAGAAAAGACTTTCTATCATCATATGAACCCATCATTTTGTTAACTATTTTAAGAAAATGGAGGGGGAGAATTTAACCTTGATTCAGAGTAACTCAGCTTGCATAAACAAATGAAAAGGTCATGACACACAGGACTTTGACCTAATACCTTCTTTCACATGTATTTCTGGAGAATCTTGATAGCCAAGGACTGTTTTGAGAGAAAAATTGATTTAGATTTTTATCATATTCTTAGTAACTGGAAAATAATCCAGTTAAAAGAACCATTACATATATTCTAAATTATTAACAACATCCTCAACTATTTGTCCTTTAATACAAATGTAATTATATTACAAATTCTCTGATTAAATTGGGCTGGTTCAATAGAAGGTATGCCTTAAATAACATTTGATTAAATTACTCTTATTTTTTATTTTATTTCTTGTACAGAACTATTGTACCATGGAAAGTATTCAGACAGTGCCTTCATGAAGTACATCAGATTAGCTCTGGTTTGGAAGCAATGGCTCTAAAATCAACAATTGATTTAACTTGCAATGATTACATTTCAGTTTTTGAATTTGATATTTTTACCAGGCTATTTCAGGTAAGCTTTATAATTGCTTAATCTTTTCATCCAGAATCAGTCCCATTTCCCGCCCCCCTCCCCCCTTTATTCCTTTATTCTCTGTCTCTCTGGTACACATGGAGAATAGTCTCATTTTTGGTAGTCTATAATTTTAAAGCAAATTATGGTAGTTTGGTCATTGCTATAAGTTTAGAATGAGTCATTTGGTTTAAGTTTGGAGTATCAGGCACTGTGAGTGAAGTGGTTACTGGTCAGCTTTGAGAAGATTCATGCAAAGGACCTTTGTTTTAAACTCCCTACTTAGTTTCTAACTTTATTTTGTTGGTCTTTTCAGCCCAGGAATTGATGGAATGGAACATTTTAAGAATTGGGGGCATGCAGTTGCTAGAGTTGTATTCCACCTTCTCCCGTTTACCTTTTGCATTTGTTTATATGAAAATGAAAAAAGTAAACCTAATTAGAAATAACAGACTGTTCTGTATAAAATTATACTGTGGTGTATGCTTTTTTAAAACCTTTTTAAAACCTATTTTGCTCATTCAGTCATATGTTATGAACGTTTTCCCATGTCAGTAAATATTCTTCATCAATCTAATATTTAATTCTCAGTATTAATTTAACAAATAACTTATTTAGGGAAATTTAGATTTATTTTATTTATTTATTTATTTGTTTTATGTTACTGGGGAATGAGCCCCGGACCTCTTCCGAGGGAAGCTGGTGCTCAACCTCTGAACCACATCAGCTCCCTGAGTTGGTTTTTTTGTTTGTTTGCTTGTTGTTTGTTTATTTGCTTTTAGGAGGCATTCGGCTGACTGAACCTGGAACCTCCCATGTGGGAAGCAGGTGCTCAGCTGCTTGAGCCACATCTGCTCCCTGGCTTTTGTTTTTAATCAATCCTTCATAACTATTCAAAAGAAGGTATCATTATATGATAAGAGCCAGGTACTTTTTTTTTTTTTTTCATGCCTCAGTGGAATTCTTCTGATCTTGAACGCCTGAAATTTGAGTTTATCTCTGCCACTAAATTGTATGTATTCATACATGGGATTCAGTTCAAGTTGTCAAAAATGAAGGAGTTGTACTTATAATATTTATTATTATTATAATATACATTATATAGTGAGGTAAAAGTCAGAAAACCAGGCTTATATTCTGACGTGATTTTTTGTTATTTTTGTCTGAAGTAAGATTATTCTGGTTGAAACATGCTTTCAGCAAATATTAAAATATTAGAGTATAATATTGGTTTTCATGTTTATGATGTTATAAGAATTTTGCCTCTTTGATTTTTGACTTTCCTTAGCACAAGCCTGTAAGGATTGGGATGACTGATTTATGTAAGAAAATAAGATTACATGGGATTTATTTGTAATTTATGAAAGAATCCATTAACAGAAGGCAAATTAACTCTTGCCAATAATACTTATAGTATACATTTTACTTTATTACATTTCAAAATCACAATTCTACCTATGTGTTTTGGGTAAGAAATTACATGATTGTCTGCAGAATGTGTGCTTTTGCTTATTTTCACTTTTTATAGTTGTTTCAAGATTATTTCCTTGGTTTATCCTTTCTCAGTGATTTTAAATTACATTTTAGAAAAAAACGGTTATATCCTCTGATCATTTATAATGGAACCTCTAGTTTCTTTAAAGTCTTCTGATAATATTATGGAACAAATACTGCATTTGCTTAACATGATACAAAGGAACTCTCATACTTTATCTTGTGAAGAAAGAGAGGAAAGGTAATTTTTATACATGAAAACTAGCTGCTCATTTTAGGAAGATTATTTTTTGTGGGGAGCCTATATAACTTTTTAGTGTGGATATTAAATGCTAGAATGCCTCATTTATATATTAAAAGTATGAGGACAACTTAATATGAGCTAAACACTTACCCAAACTGCTACTTAATGTATGTACATATTATTCTCTAAGCTATTTCATTTTAAAACTTAATTTTAAAACCATATTTCATTCAGATGACCTTAATATCTAAGCCCTGAATATTTTATTTATCCTTTCTGGGATGGGAGAAGAAAAGGATATTTTTAAGTAGAGCTGTTTTGAAAAGTTTTAGGTAACAAAACCAAAATCTTAACCTGTGAGCCCAATAATGCCTACTCACTTTAAGAACACATAATTATAGAAATAGCTGATGAATTCTAATTGTATTTCTGAGATTCTTCTCTTCCTTTGAGTTCTATACTTTTTATTCAACTGCTTTGACTACAATCGTACATCTAATAAAATTGATTCCTAGACAGAGAAGTAGATGTACTGACTTTTGCTGTTTCTTAAATTTTTATACAAATTTAAATATTGAGTAACAGTTTTCTTAAGTTATATTCATTTATTCTATATGGAAAAAAAGAAAAAAAATTAAATATTGGAAGTGCCTGAACACATATTCTGTTGCAGCCAGTGAATTCTTCTAACTAAATTATTAGGGTTGAAGAGTGGGATCTTAAAGCAGGTAAAGTACACTTTTAGATCTTGGGATCTGGAGTAGAGAAACTACTATAAGGTTAGAAAAAGGAGTCAGCGGAGGACAGGAGATGAAGTAAAGATTTGTGTTGGGGCAGGAAAGAAGTAAGGAAGCTGGAAACTCACTTCCCTTTCTTCTTCTCTTCCCTCATCCTTATATCCAAATCCTGGGCTCTCATTTGTTGGAGGATCTTGCAATGGGATACTTTCCTCATTTCTATTTCTTTCTGTTGCCCTTAACCTTCTCTTTCTCCTCTCCAGGTTGTTCAGAGATACTGGGATTGGCAGATACTAAAGTCCTGGAATGAAATATAGGAATTTTGCTTCTCTCTTCCCTCTCCCTGGGTCTGCTGCTCCTCCTATTCTTTTTCCCACTATTAGAGAAGACTGGGCTGTTGAGAAATGGGGCACCAAGTTTGAGGGGTGGCAGGGTAAAGAAGGAATGATTTGGAAAATACCCTATTGAGTATGGAATATATAGCACCAATGAAATAAGGAGAGAGAGAAAAAAAAAAGAGGAGGAAAGTCAACAGCTATAGCAAGGAAGAGAGTTTCTGGGCAGACCAGCCAAGGCCCCTCTTCCTACATCAGTTGTAAGGTAAATGACTGTTCTTGAAAGTAGTAGCATTTGAGAGACTGGAGGAATGAGTCTGTACAGTTCACTTCATTAATACATGGAATCATTGAAGAATCTCCAAATGATTTTTTGTTGGTATATGTGAAAAGATTTCTTTTAATCTAAAAAGAAATTACAAAAATAATTCTTCAAAGCACTTTGTTTTGCCTGTCTTAAGCCAATAGTTGGCAGAATACTTAGGAAAAAACATTTTATAAAAAAACATAACTACCACGTGTTCCTGACTGCTTTGAGTGGGTTGCATTCACAAGAAAAACAGTACACAGACTCTTTCTATTAAATAAATATTTTTGCAGTTAGAAGCTAGCCCTCTGGATTATGTACTAAGAAACGATTGCTAAATCCTGCAGCAGTTGGCTGAAAACTCCAGTTACATTTTTTTCACTTTTATTTTGATCATGCATTGGCTCTATGAAGTCCAGCGTTTTGTTTTTTTTTTTTTTTAAAAAAACAGCTCTTCCATTAATTTATATGGACTTTAATGGAATTGACCCGAGTATTTGTTTGATGTAATTTTCCATCCTTTTCCTTAGTAGATGGGAGAGAAGCAGAACAAAACGAAAACAATGCCTGTCATTGCAGGTTTTTTTTTTTTTCTTTTTCAGGTTTTTATATGTGCTACTATCCTCCCAGGTATTGTTTTATACAATTTTGAGTCATTCTTTAAGCAGAAAATTAAAAACTTTTTTTTTCAAGTATGTAGCCAGAACCTCTCTTAGTGATATGTCCCAGAGCTTCTTTTTTAGCCAATTATATTTTTCAATGTGATGGGGAAATACCTTAAAGATTTTTCTAGTTATGTCAAAGAAAAGCTAAACTCTTTATTAAGAAGTAATCCTTTCCTATGTTATCATCATCCCAAGGGGTATATTCCTTGAAGAATTCCATGTAGTAAATTTGAAACTTTCTTAACAATAATAAGGTACAAGTCTCAATACAAACAAAAGCAGGAACCCTCTACCAGTATTCATGTCTAGGATGACTATTTCAACAACTTTAATTTGGCAATTTAAAATGTCTTTTTTTTTTCTTTTATGTAGAAGATTTGAGTAAATTATCTGGCACATCAAATAGAATATGCTTCCAGTTCCTTGGAATAAATGTAGCTTCAGCCTTAAAAATATTGCAGAGATGATTCATCTACACCCTCAAGCAAAGTTGTCTATCACAGATTGCCTTTTTTCTCTTGCCATGGCAACTAGTTGGACAGCTAATCAGATTAAAGAGAGAATTATACAAGACAAATGTATCTATGATTTTGTGAAAGATTTCTATATAACTCATTTTTAAATCTTAAACAGTTTCTAATTTTATAATTGTGTAAGGATAAACTGAATGTGAATGTAGAAATATGTTACCATGGAGAGAATACCAGGTAATATAGCCAAGGGTTTTTAGACAAGTTACTAATTAGAGGATCTGTTTAACAACAAATACCCTTGCCTTATTACTATGTATCTGACACTGTGCATAGACAATGGTAAGTGTTTAGTGAGCCAGACAGGCATGTTCCTTGCCCCGGTGGACTTATGGTTAGTGTCAGATAACTTAAATTCTCTGGTATGATTTCTTGTTGAATAAAATGATGAACCTGATAATGATAATGATGATGATGATGATGAGGATAATTAACTTTACATAGTACCAACTATATGCCATTCACTATGTCAGGCATGTGTTTCCTGTGAGCCTTACAACAATCTTATGAAGTAGGTACTATTATTATATTAATTTTCACAGAAGGAAATTAGGATTATGAGAATAAATAATTTGCCCAAGGACAGAGTAACTACTCGTTGGCAGAGATTTTAACCAAGGTCTGTCAGATAATATACTCATACGTTTCTCAACCCTTTACTCATCCCTGTCTTTATACTTCCTTCCTTTGTTTATGTAATGAGTATTTATTGAGCTTCTATTAGGTTTGGATGCTTATCTAGAGGATGATGGTACAATAGTGGTAAAAAATGACACACATGGAAGAAAGGAGTTTTGTGGGAGGTAACAGTTTTAAATAGAGTAGTCTGAGAAGATCTCATTGATGAAGTAGCATTTGAAGAAAGGAACTGTGGTTATTTAGGGGAAGAGAATTCATGTAGAGGGGTCAGCAAATACAAAGTTTCTCTGGGGCAGAGAGCTTTTGTGTTCAAGCTAAGAGCAAAGAGGCCAGTATGGCTGGAGAAGAGGCAGATGGGGTAGAGAGGGAACTGAGAGCGCCAAGCCTTGTGCAGTCCTTCTGAGCTGTTTGTAAGAGCTTTGGGTTATATTCAAAATACGAGGGTTTTGAGTAATGTGATTTATTTTTCAAAATTATCGCAATTCTGTATTAAAAAAAAACTCTGTTGAGAAGAGTCTGTCTGCTTTTCCTTTTTGCTGTCTATGTTCTATTCCCAAGAAATCTGTGTTCTGCTTAATTATATTCCTTCGTAAGGAATAAGGTATAGCATGTTTGCTGTTAGATAACACAGGTTGATCTAAGTTACACAAATTCATATTAACTTTAAAAATATCCAGGAAAAATTACTTACAAGTGTATTAAATGATGGATTGGTTGGTAATCTATAGTTGATCTTCTCTGGATAATATTTTTTATTTATGTTTTATTTATGTTTCGATATTTGTTTCTTTTTATTTATACTTCTAGCCTTGGGGATCCATTTTACGGAATTGGAATTTCTTAGCTGTAACTCATCCAGGTTACATGGCATTTCTCACATATGATGAAGTTAAAGCACGACTTCAGAAATACAGCACCAAACCTGGAAGGTAAGACTTTTTAGCAGTAATGTTATGCCATGAGTCTAAAGATTCAAAATCCTCTGTGGTCATTCTAAGTAAATCGGTAACACCCTTGGGAAAAGAAAAACAAATGCTACTAGACCAAGATGGAGCTTCTTAATTGAATCCTTTAAATTAGTACATTGTGCCTTTCCCAAAACTTATTGTTCATAAAATGAAAGGGACTGTGGTTCTATCTAATTTTTGATTAACTTAGAGAGCCATTAAATCTTGGAGTTCTGATTTTTAATTGGAGTAGGACATTAACATATGGATTTTTCAGGACATTTGTGTTTGTGTCTAAAATCATATGTGTTACTTAAATACTTGAATATAGTGCTAAAGACAAAATAAGCCAGTTTTATGTTCTTTGAGTTAGGGTATTTTCCAAGATATTGTCCATTTGGCTCTATGATAAATACATTTAAGTACACGGTACAGCTTAATTGTTATAATCAAACCGAATTTCATACCTTTGAAATCATCTTCCATAATACCTCATGGTCCTTCATGCCTCAGAATTTGTGATTTATTTTCCAGATGATGGAAATAAGTGAATCTCAAAAAGTTGACTGTTTGGCTTTGGCCAAGAAATCACACCTCATTAAAGCAACTCTGGGACCAGATAATATGTCCCTTCTCTGGCTGAATGCATTTTCCTCTATGTCACATCTAAAATGCATCAGGCATACAGCAGGCACTTGTGCTTTGGTACCTGCAGTATGGCAGGCAATATACTGGGTGTGGCAGCAGTGATGCTAGAGACTGTCCTCAGAGTGTTCACATTTTAGTATGAAAAACCATTCCAGTGTCCATTATTACACTGCATTTCATATGGGGGTGATTTCATTTTAGGTATGAATTTGAGTTTTTCCTCCTTTAATAGAGAAGTTGTGGGCTTATAGAACAATCATGCATAAAATACAGAATTCCCATATACCACCCCACCACCAACACATTGATTTATTACAATTGATGATAGTTCATTTTTATAATTGTACTATTAATTAGTGTCCATGTTTAAACTTAGGGTTCACTGCCTGTGTAGTCCAGTTCCACAGATTTTTAAAAATTGTTTTATTCTGTTACCATATGTACAATCTAACATTTCCCATTTTAATTATATTCAGATATATATTTCAGTGCTGTTTATTGAATTCATAATGCTGTGCTGCCATCACTACCATCCAAAACCAAAACCACTCCATCATTTCAAACAGGAACCCTGTACATTTTAAGCTTTACCCTCCCAATCTCTACCCCACCCCATCACCTAGTAATCTATATTCTAGATTCTTCCTCTATGAGTTTGCTTATTCTTATTGTTTCAAATCTGTGAGATCCTACAATATTTGTCATTTTGGATCTGGCTTATTTCACTCAACATGGTGTCGTCGGGATTCATCCATGTTCACATATATAAGGACTTCATTCCTTTTTGTGACTGATAGTTCATTGTATGTACACACAACATTTTATTTATCCATTCAGCCGTTGATGGACACTTGGGTTGCTTCGATCTCTGGCAGTGGTGAATAATGCTGCTGTGAACGTCAGTGTGAAAATATCTGTTTGAATCCCTGCTCTCAGTTCTTTTGGGTATATACCTAGTACTGGGATTGTGGGGTCATATGGTAGTTAAATACTTAGCTTTCTGAGGAACTGCCAAAATGTCATCTACAGCGGCTGCGCCATTTTACATTGCCACCAGCAGTGAATGAGTGCTCCTGTTATTCCTCATTCTTTTCAACACTTGATATTTTCTTTCTTTTTCTTTCTTTCTTTTCTTTTCTTTTTGTTGTTGTTGTTTGTTTTAATAGCATCATTCTAATGGGTACGGAGTGATATCTCATTGTGGTTTTGATTGCATTTCCCTGATGGCTAATGATATTGAGCATCTTTACATTGCTTTCTAGCCATTTGTATATCTTCTTTGGAGACATGTCTGTTCAAGGCTTTTGCACATTTTTAAATTGGGTTGTTTGTATTTTTGTTGTTAAAGGATTTCTTTGTATATCCTGTATATAAACCCTTTATCAGATATGTGGTTTGCAAATATTTTCTCCCATTGTGAAAGTTGCCTTTTTACTTTTGTGATAAAGTCCTTTGAAGACCAAAAATTTTTTATTTTGATGAGGTCTAATTTATCTACTTTTTCTTTTGTTGCTTGTGCTTTGGGTGTAATCTAAGAAACCATTACCTACCACAAGGTCCTGAAGATGCTTCCCTACATTATCTCTAGTAGTTTAATGGTTTTAACTCTTATATTTAGGGCTTTGATCCATTTTGAGTTGATTTTTGTATATGGTGTGAGGTGGGGTTCCTTTTTCTCCTGTTTGCAAATGGACATCCAGTTTTCCCAGAATCAATTGGCCATAAATGTGAGGGTTCATTTTTGAGCTCTTTATTTCTGTTTCATTGGTGTATATGTCAGTCCTTGTGCCAGTACCATGCTGTTTTGATTTCTGTGGCTTTGTAGTACGTTTTGGTATTGGGAAGTGTGAGTCCTCCGATTTCTTTCCTCTTTTTCAAGATGGCTTTATCTATTTGAGTCCCCTTAACTTTCCATATAAATTTGATGATTGGCTTTATCATTTCTGCAAAGAAGGTTGTTGGAATTTTGATTGGGATTGCATAGAATCTATAAATTGCTTTGAGAAGTTTTGACATGTTAATGATATTTAGTATTCTAATTCATGAGCACGTAATATTCTTCCATTTATTTAGGCCTTCTTTAATTTCTTTTAACAAAGTTTTATCATTTTCCGTGTATAAGTCCACGGATTTGGTAAGAGGGTTATGCTGGCCTCGTAGAATGAGTTAGGAAATGTTCCCTTCTCTTCAATTTATTGGAAGGGTTTCAGCAGAATTGGAGTTAAGTTTTCATTGTATGTTTTGAACATTTACCCTTTGAAACCATCTGGTTCTGGGCTTTTCTTTGTTGTGAGGTTTTTGATTACTGATTAGATCTCTTTATTAGTAACTGATTTGTTGAGGTCTATTTCTTCTTGAGTCAGTGTGGATAGTTTGTGTGTTCCTAAGAATTTGTCCATTCATCTAGGTTATTTAATTTATCAGCATACAGTTTTCATAGTATACACTTTTAATCCTTTATATTTCAGCAGGTTCAATAGTAATGTCCCCCTTTTCATTTTTGATTTTCATTATTTGTATCCTCTCTTTTTTTTCTTTGTCAGCCTAGCTACAGGTTTATTGATTTTTTTTTTTTAATCTTTTCAAAGAACCAACTTTTGGTTTTGTTGGTTCTATTGTTTTTTTGTTTTGTTTTGCTTTGTTTTTTATTTATCTCTGTTCTACTCTTTATTTCTTCCTTCTGATTCCTTTTCCAGCTTTTCCAGTTTTGTGGTTAGGACTCTGATTTGAAGTCTTTCTTCTTTTTTAATGTAAGCATTTAGAACTATACATTTCCCTCTCAGCACTGCCTTCACTGCATCCCATAATCCCATAAGTTATAGTGTGTTGTATTTTCATTTTCATTTACGTCAAGATCATCATTGCTAATTTTGGTTTTGATTTCCTCTTTTATCCATTGGTTGTTTAAGAGTGTGTTGTTTTCTACATATTTGTGAATTTTCCCTTTCTCCCTCTGTTATTGATTTCTAGCATCATTCTGTTGTGGTCAGAGAATATACATTGTATGATTTCCATATTTTTGAATTTATTGAAACTTGTTTTGTGAGGCAGCCTATGTTCTATCCTGGAGAATGACTCATGTGCACTTGAATTTTTATTCTGTTTTTGTTGTGTGGGTGTAGTGTTCTATATATGTCTGTTAGGTT
>PVKH010007129.1:0-20468 GCA_004027955.1 Chaetophractus vellerosus | reverse complement strand
AGCCAATAAATTCCTGTTTTTAAGCCAACCTATTATATGGTATTTGTTTTAACATCCAGGAAATGAAAACACCTTCATTTTTCTGTCATCCTCTACCAAATAACTTGATTCTTCTTGGAACACAACAAAAACAATGCTGTCTTTTTGTGCATGATCTTCTTTTGGTGTAGTAAGTCCTTTCTGACACATTTTATGGGTATGCAAACACCTTCCTATTTGTATCTGCTATGTCTCCTGGATGCCTCCAGAAATCACTACAAGAAAATGTAGATGAGTTCAGTGAGGCAAGTTAGCGTGAATTTTACAGACTCCTGGTGCCCTGATTTCATGCATGGTGCTCTGTGACTGTGTCTAGGGGGAAAAAAAGGGAATGAGAGAAGAGAGGAGACAGGGAAGGAAGAATCACAGGAGGGAGGAAACATCGTAGAGAAAAGGCACCAACTTTTCATGTTACAGGGGAGAAGGGATACTCCATGGACCGCTAGGACCAACTGAATTTGTGGCATCATGGAGTCATCTCTTGAATAGGGCTTTAACGGTTATATTTAGCTTTTGATGAAATGAAAGGTGATGCTTATACTAAGTCAAGATACCATATGGCCTTCATTTTATTCACTTTTACAAGGGCAAATATAATATCTATTTGTGTAGTGCTATGAATTTTAAATATGATTCTACATGTAGAAGCTTATAATACTAAGTCTATAAATATGGGCTTAAAAGTCTCTTCCCTGGAGTCACTAGCAAGTGCAATAAAGCAAATAATGATAATAATAATAATAATAATAATAATAATAACCATACAGTTTGAAAAATAAGGAGTCCTTATTCTTTTTGTTCCTACACAAAGTTATTAACAGTAATAAGTGGCTTTAACAATGTTGCAGGATGAAAGGTCAATTTACAAAATAAATTGAAATTCTATATATGTTCAATGAACAATTTGAAATAGAAATTAAAATAGTAATATAATTTACAATAGCAATAAAACATGATATATACTTAGGGAAAAATCTAACAAAATATATGCAAGACCTATACACTGAAAACTACAAAACATTGCTGAGAAAAAATTTAAAAGATCTAAATAAATGAGGAGATATTCTGTAGTCATGAAACAGAAGACTCAATGTTATTAAGATACAATTGACCTTTAAACTTAACATACTCCCAATCAAAATCCCAGCAGGATCTGTTGTGGAAATGAACATGCTAATTATAAAATTTATATAGAAATATAAAGAACTTATGATACCATAAACAAGTAAAAGCTTGTGTGGTGCTCACAGAACTCATCAATATAAAAAAGACCCTGAACTTCCAGTAAGATGGTAGATTAGAGAGACACAGGACTTATTTCTCTGCCAGAAAAATAGCTACAGGACAGGCAGAAATGACCTGGAAAAAAATGTTCCATGATTTAGGACACCAGGGGAAGGCAAGACACCACCCAGAAGAGAGAGGGAACAGGGGAAAAAATCTTGAAAGGAAGACTGTGAGTAGAAGTTGCAGCTGCTAGCTGCAGGTGCCCATACCCCTACCCCCTGAGCAGACAGCTTTGAATTCTCCATACTGTGACCAGTAGCTACAGACAGAGGAAACTGCAGAAGAAACGGGAAAGAGAGGGACACAGTCTAAGGCTGATTCAGCTTTTGGCCAAAAAATTTGGTCTGCTGTGTCCCACAAGCATATCCAGGCCAGATGGGGCCGTGCCATTGTTTGCTTTGAGAGCTGGCAGGGGAGTAAGGGGACCCAAGCCTCTTAATCACTCTAACTACTGACCATGATGGTTGAAGACACAGTAGGGAAAGGAATTATTTCCTACCCAGGGAAAAGGGAGGGGGCTGCCAGCAAAGGTTGGAGAATAACCTCTGAGAAAGGTTGAATTATGAGTCTCTTAACCTCCAGGCAAGATCTTCTATCACATTGATGTGGTTCATGTTGTGGCTAACATACTCCAACCAGGCTTTGAAATGAGAGGGCTGCCAAAGAGCACTATCTGCTAGCAGACCAAGGAAGTGCATGTGAAGAAATTAAAAGTAAAGGCCTTAACAGCCTTCTTTCCTAAGGCCCTTGGAAGCAACTCTGCAACTCATTACTGGGACCATGGCCCATAATTGAGCAGCTAACAGGGCCAATCCTAGAGACCTAGAACAAGCTGAATGAAGAATTGAGGAATGGCAGTAATATACAACCTCTTGCCACTAAATCTTTATGCAAGAGAGAGAAATTGAGCATCAGAGTAAACTCACCATCACAGTCAGATGCCTAGACATCAGTAAAAAAGAGAAAATTAATCAATGAGGTTCATACAAATCTCCGAAATCAAATCAATGAGTTGAAAGGTAATATGGCTAAAGAGATAAAGGACATAAAGAAGACACTGGGCAAGCACAAAGAAGAATTTGAAAATCTGAATAGAAAAATAACAGAGCTTATGGGAATGAAAGATAATAGGTGAGATAAAAAACACGTTAGAAGGATACAACAGCAGACTGAAAATGATAGAAGAAAGAATAAGTGGTGCAGAACACAGAAGAGCTGAAATGGAAATTTTCTCTCATGAAAGAAAATAATTTACATGTCCAAGAAGCATAGCATACCCCAATTAGAGTAAATCCAAATAGACCTACTTCAAGACACATACTACTCAGAATGTCAAATGACAAAGATAAAGAGAAAATTCTGAGAGTAGCAAGGGAGAAGCAAACCATCTCATATAAGGGATGCCAAGTAAGACTTAGTAAGGATTTCTCATCAGATACCATGGAGTTGAGAAGACAGTGGTATGATATGATTAGGATACTGAAGAAGAAAAATTGCCTGCCAAGAATTTTTTATCTGGCAAAATTGTCCTTCAAATATGAAAGTGAGTTTAAAATATTCAGAAATAAATAGAAACTAAGAGAGTTCATAAAAAAGAATCTGCCTTTGTGGGAAGTATTAATGAGAGCCGTATAGCCTAAAAGAAAAAGACAGGATAAAGAAGCTTGAAGGAGAGTGTAGAATGTAAGACTAGCAGAAAGGATAGCAAAAGAGTAAAAAGAAAAACAAAAATAAGATATGACATATGAAATAAAAGAATAAAATGGGTGATATAAATAATGCATTTACCGTAATATCATTGAATGTGAATGGATTAAACTCTCCAATCAAAAGAAAAAGGCTGACAGAAAGGATAAAAAAGCATGAGCCATCCATAGGCTGCCTACAAAAGACTCACATTAGACCCAGGGATACAAATCAGTTGAAAGTCAAAGGTTGGAAAAAGATACTCCACTAAAACAATAACCAAAAAAGAGCAAGGGTAGCTATACTACTATCAGACAAAACAGACTTCAAATGCAAAAAGTTATGAGATAAAAAGGCCACTATATATTAATAAAACGGACAATCCACCAGGAAGAAAGAACAGTCATAAATGTCTTTGCACCTAACCAGTGTGCCCCAACATACATGAGGCAATCATGGCAAAACTGAAGGGAGAAATAGACATTTCTATAATGATCATTGGAGATTTCAACACACCATTTACATCATTAGATAGAACAACTAGACAGAAGATCAACAAAGAAAGAGAGAACTTGAACAATATGATAAATGAGGTAGACCTAATAGACATATATAGAATGTTGCATCTCAGAGCAGCAGGTTATACATTCTTTTCAAATGCTCATGGATCTTTCTCCAGGATAGACCACATGTTGGGTCACAAGGCAGGTCTCAATAAATATAAAAAGACTGAAATTATACAAATTTCCTTCTCAGATCATAATGGAATGAAACGAAATAATAGATGGGAAAGGGGAAAATGCACAAATGTGTGTAGCCTAAACAACACACTCCTAAACAATCAGTGGGTTGAAGAAGAAATTGTAAGAGAAATTAGAAAATATATTGAGAGGAGTGAAAATGAGTGCACAACTTATCAAAACTTATGGGATACAGTGAAGAGAGTGCTGAGAGGGAAATTTATAGCCCTAAACACCTAATTTTAAATAAGAAGAAAGAGCTAAAATCAATGCTCTAACTGAACAACTGGAGAAAACAGAAAAAGAACTGCAAACTAATCTCAAATCAAACAGAAGGAAAGAAATAATAAAGACTAGAGCAGAAAGAAATGAAATTGAGAAAAGAAAACGGTAGAGAAAATCAACAAAACCAAAATCTGGGTCTTTGAGATCAATAAAATTGACAAACCCTTAGCTGGACTAATAAAGAAAAAATAGAAGATGCAAATAAATACACTCAAAAATGAAAGGGGAGAAGTTACGACTGATCCCACAGAAATAAAAAGTATCAAAAGAGGATATTATGAAAAACAATATGCCAACAAACTAGACAACCTAGATGAAATGGAAAAATTTCTAGAAATGCACAAACAACCTACACTGACTCCACAAGAAATACAAGAACTCAACAAACCAATTACATTTAAAGAGATTAAAACAGTCATCAAAAATATCCCCGCAAAGAAAAGTCCAGGACCAGATGGCTTCACATGTGAATTCTACCAAGCATTTCAAGAAGAATTAACACCAATCCTGTTTTTTAAACTCTTCCAAAAAATTGAAGAGGAAGAAAAATTACCCAGCACATTTCATGAATCCAGTGTCACCCTAAAACCAAAGCCAAATAAAGATACTAGAAGAAAATAAAATTACAGACCAATGTCACTAATGAACATGTATGCAAAAATTCTCAAAAAAATACTTGCAAATAGAATTCAGCAGCATATCAAAAGAATTATACACCGTGACCAAGTTGTATTTAACCCTGGTATTCACGGTTGGTTAAACATAAGAAAATCAATTAACATAATACACCACATTAACAAATTGAAGCTTGATAGATGCAGAAAAGGCAGTGGACAAAATCCATCATCATTTCTTGATAGAAATTACTTCAAACAATAGGAATAGAAGGAAAATTCCTCAATACGGCAAAGAGCATGTATGAAAAACCCACAGCCAACATTTTACTCAATGGGGAAAGGTTGAAAGCTTTCCTTCTACGATCAGGAACAAGATTGTGCAAGAAGTTCTAACTAGAGCAGTTAAAGAAGAAAATAATAAAATAAATGGCATCCAAATAGGAAAAGAGGAAGTAAAACTCTCACTATTTGCATATTACATGATCCTATATTCAGAAAATTCTGAAATGTCTATGACAAAGCTACTGCAGCTAATACATGAGTTCAGCAAAGTGGCAGGATACAAAATCAAAGCACAAAAACCAGTAATGTTTCTGTACACTAGTATTGAACAATCTGAGGAAGAAATAGGGAAAAAATTGTGTTTATGATAGCAACAAAAAGACTCAAATACCTTGGAATCAATGTTACCAAAGAATTACAGGACCTATATGCAGGAACCTACAAAATAATGCTGAAAGAAATCAATGAAGACCTAAACAAATGGAAAGACATTCCTTGTTCATGGATTGGAAGATTAGATATTGTGAAGATGTCAATCCTACCCAAACTGATTTACCGATTCAATGTAATACCAATCAAAGTTCCAACCACCTACTCTATAGAAAAGGTAATTGCTAAATTTATTAGGAAGGGAAAGTACACCCAAATAGCTGAAAGCTAAAAAAGAAGAGCTATGTGGGAGGACTTTCACTGCCTGACCTTGAAACGTATTCCAGAGTTACAGTGGTCAAAACAGCATGGTATTGGCATAAAGATAGACACATTGATCAATGGAATAGAATTTTGAGTCCAGAAATAAACCTTCACGTCTATGGCCAACTGGTTTTTGACAAACCAACCAAGTCCATGTGATGGGGACAAACAGTCTCTTCAAGAAATGGTGGGTCAATAATAGATGGGAATCAATAATAGATGGGAAAGGAAAATTGGATATGCATAACCAAAAGAATGAAAGAGGAGCTCTACCTCACTTTCTATACAAGAATCAACTCCAAATGGGTCAAAGACCTAAATATAAAAGCCAGGACCATGAAGCTGCTAGAAGAAAATGTAGGGAAAGATCTTCAAGATCTTGTGGTAGGTGGTAGTTTCTTGGGTCTTACACCCAAAGCATGAGCAACAAAATAAAAAATGGTAAATGGGACCTCCTCAAAATTAAACACTTTTGCACCTCAAAGGACTTTGTTGAAAAGGCAAAAAGTCAGCCAACTCAATGGGAGAAGATATTTGGAAGGGTTTAATATTCATGATATATGAAGAGATGGTACAACTCAACAATAAAAAGACAAACTACACAATTTAAAAATGGGCAAAAGACTTGAATAGTCACTTGTCCAAAGAAGAAATACAAATGGCAAAAAAGACATGAAAAAAAATGTTCAACATCACTAGCTATTAGGGAAATGCAAATCAAAGCTACAATGAGGTATTTCACACCTATTAAAATGGCTGCTATTAAAAAGAAAAATACAAGTGTTGGAGAGGATGTGGAAATATAGGAATGCTTATTCACTCTTGGTGGGAATGTAGAATGGTGCAGCCACTGTGGAAGATGATTTGACGGTTCCTAAGGAAGTTGAATAGAGACTTTCTGTGTGACCCATCAATACCACTACTAGGTATATACCCAAAGAACTGAGAGCAGTGACACAACAGACATCTGCACACCAATGTTTATAGCAGCGTTATTCACAATTGCCAAAAGATGGAAACAATCCAGGTGTCCACCAACCAATGAATAAATAAACAAATTGTGGTGTATATACACAATGAAATATTATGCAGCTGTAAGAAGAAACGAAATTTTGAAGCATATTACAACATGGATGAACCTGAAGGACATTGTGTTGAGTGAAGCAAGCCAGACACAAAAGGTCAAATACTGTATGATTTTGCTGTTATGAATTAAATAGATTGTGTAAACTCAATAATTAGAATATAGGTCATCAGAAAATAGAATGTGGTTAGAGAATGGAAGGCTGAAGGTTAATCTGTGCAGAATTGGTAAAAAGGTTGTTTGTAAATCTTTGGAAATGAATAGAATGGTGAAAGCATATTATAGTGTTTGTAACTAGCAGTGCTATTATATGGCTATAACAGTGGTTGAAAGGGAAAGTCTAAGGTCATGCATATTACTAGCAGGAAAGCTAAAAAATGTATCACTGTATAGCATAGTGAAATCCCATATTAAATATGAATATGGGTAATATTGCATATAGAAGACTGTTTCCTTTGAAACTGAACTAATATATGTTAATGTTATAAGATGTTAATATCAGGCAAAAAAACACACAGCATCATGCTAAGTGAAAGAAACCAGACACAAATTATTACATACTGTATGATTCTGTTTATATACAATATAAAGAAAAATCTATTTATAAAATGCAATTAAATTAGTGGTTATGTAGGACTGGGGAAGGATAGAAAGATTGACATGTGACTGCTAAGGGGTGTGACGTTTTTCTTTTTGGAGTAAAGAAATTGTGCTAAAATTTTTTGTGGTGATGAATGCACAATAGTGTGATTATACTAAAAACCATTGATTTTACTCTTTGGATGGATTGTATGGCATGCGAATATATCTCAATAAAACTGCTTTTTAAAAAACCCCTGAAATCTCCATGGAAAAGAAATGTGCTTAAGGTTTTCTAATTCATTTTTTCCTTTTTTGAGTCAGGAATTTGTCCACCCATTTCTGCCAGAAGAAACCTATCAATATCTATTTGGACAACGGTGTGGTATTGCTTATATCTAAAAATACAAAATGGAGGGCAAAAGAGAGTGGAATCTGTATAGCTTGTTATATGGACCATATCTAGGTTTACAATTATAGAAGGTGAGAAATAGATTTGATTATTTGTAGTCAATATTCTGCTTTTTCTAGTCAGTGGCCTCAAGTTCTCTAGCATTAACATTGGGTTAGCAATTCTTATATAATTCTATATTGTGTGGATTAAATGAGAGCATATTGATAAGTATCACTGTGATTAGTATTAATATTATTCATTACTGAACCATACTTTTAAACACTATAAAACTTTATCTCTCATTATAAATAAAATCTTTTATGAACTATTTTCATATGGCTGCCCATTGGGGAAAAACAGAATTGTCTTTTATTGAGTGCATTTATTGTGACTCCAACTCTATTCCAAAAAAAACACTGCTTTGCCATCTCTTTTAGTTATTGATTGCTGTGTAACACACAACCCCCAAACTCAGTAGCTTAAAACAATGTTTTATTATGTAATGGATTTCTGTAGATTCTCTGGTCTCTTCTGCTGTGTGGCATCAGCTGAGTTACTCATTTGGCTGCTTGCAGTTGGTCTGGTCTGGAAAGTCCAAGAAGGCTTCACTCACCATGTACCACAGTGGTATCTTGGCCTCCCTCACTACATGGTTGGCACTCAGCTGGTGGACTTCTTATATGGTATCTGGTTAAAAACTGCAAAACCTTTTCAATTCTGGGCCCAGATTTAGGTCAATGTCGCTCCTGCCACTTGCCATTGATCAAGGCAAGTCACGAAGCGAATCCAAATTTCCCAGGAGGGAAACAATGTTGGTGGCTAGCTTTGAGACTCAATCTCATTGTCCATCACCAGTCGAAGCCCACGCCCCAGCTAGAACGCTCCTGACATTTATCAAATGAAGTCTGGGTTTAGAGCTTCACTGAAGTCAGATCTCAACATTCACTTGTTGAATTGAAACCTCATCACTTTGGCACATATCTTTTCAGGAAGAAAACCTGACCTGTTCCAAGAACTCTGCCGGTGCTGAGTCACAGTGACAGCAAAAGCTGCTTCTATCTTCTCATTCGTGCATGAGACAGACACACAGACTGATGTGATGGGAACACAGAGGATAAACCCATGGGGTTCTTGGAGGGCGTCAAGGGGTTACCCAAGGAACAACCATCTGAACTGAGCTGGGGATAATGGATGTTAGCTCACAGGTTTAGAACAGTAGGAGTTGTTCCTCAGTGGTGGCAGGAGAAGAAGGCTCTTCCAGTGTATTTCAAAATGTGGCTTGTTAGAAGTGCAAATTGTCAGGCTCCAGCCAAGACTAACTGATTGAGAAACTCTCTGGGTGGGGCCCAGCAATCAGGTGAACATAAAGTTTGATCACTGACCGCTCCAGGCAGAACGTGTAGCACATGAGAAAGCATAGGGCTGGGGAAGTATGAATTACTCTGTAAGGTCCCTGATGGGAGGGGTGATCGAACCCAAGTTCTCTGTCCACTAAAACATAGGCACTGAGTGATCAGGAATTACGTCAGGGTGGGGACTTGCTTGGATGCACACTCTGCACTCTGGAGGTTGTCAGTATTGTTACTCTATGTTTTAGGTGAGAATGAGTTACAGAAGGATAAGATCAAAAGAGAAATTAAATTAGATGCAGTTATTTCCACAAGATCAAATGCAAGCATGGAAGTAATATGCATGAATGAAATTTGAAAAACACAAATCTCTGAACACCTATTGAGAATTATCATTTTGATATTAGTGTAAATTATTTGTAAATTAAACCAATGCACTTTTTCTGGGTCTTATTTAGTGGTAGAATGTTGTATGCATTTCAAGGAAAGAGACCAACATTTTCTGTTTCCTATCCCCAGTTAATACAGTATAGTTCTAATTTGTGATAGTTACTGAAAAAAACGTTAGAAATTGAGAAAGGGTAGAATGAGGGCTTAATTGAGAATTATGATGCCCCATTATAGTCTTAAATTTATAATACCTTGCTGTGACCTTGGGAAAATCACTTAACCTCTCTGAATCTTGGCATCTTTACCTAATATAGACCTGGACTTTCTGATCTTTTAGTTGTATTTAAGTTATAAAATTATATTCTAAATCTAATTTTTTCTCCAAACAAAATAAATCTTTCTCTTCTCTTTCTTTCTCTTTCTCTGTCCCCTGCTTCTCTCTCTCTTTCTTTCTCTTTCCCTCCCCTCCTTCTTGTATATAGAAAAGTAGGTCATATATTATAAATTCAGCCAGAAAAATATTATTTGAACTTTCAGATGAGGTTAAATTGGAATACTTTCCACAGGCTTCTACAGAGAGAAGAGAAGATAAACAGGGGACCACAGCAGAATACAGGGTTAATAGAGAGGGACAGCTATTTGATTAAGTATTTAGATTGAAGTTTGGGAAGGAGCTAAGCAGTCACAGAATATGATAGATAGACAGATAGACAGATATAGGAAGCTGATGTTTGTTTTGAAACTTAGATGATTTGGGGTCTTGTGAAGCTTTATAAAAAAAATAGGCGCAGAGGGGAGGAGGGGCTCACAAGTTGGAGAAATCAGAACAGAGTTGCTTGACAAATCTAAAAAAGATGCAGGGAATTCATAGCATTGGGGACCTGAAAGATTTAAAATAAGCATAAAGAAATACCTGATGATTGACCCAACTACAAATTAACTGGCATTTTAGGTGTCATATAACCTTTCACAACCTAGCTCACTACAAAAATTACTGCAGTTTTATTCCTTATAAATGCAGTGGAATTTATACTTTATTATAGCATTAAATCTCCTCTCAAATGGTATTTGATCTTTTTTTTCCTTAAGAAGTTTTCTAAATGTGATATTAGAGGTGGTTAAATTTCAAGACATCTAATTTCTAACTCATCACTTGAAGAAAACATATGCTAAAAATAATCTGTCTCCTGATACTTTAGAAATCCCCAAACAATTCATTTAACATTATTTAGAGGGCAACTTTTTTGAGCATCTACTATCTTCCAGGCCCAGGAATGGTGCTGGAGGTACAAATAAGATATGGACCCTCTCTTCAAAAGGCCCATAGTTCCTCCGGAATTACTCTGAGTGCTATTTGGAAGATTTCGGGGAAATAGGACTCAAGTAATTAGGTATTTAGTGCTAGAAATCTGGTGTGGCAAGTCTTTCTTGGAGGCCACAGTCTTCTTAGGAGGCAAAGCTGGTGATGAGGAAGGTCAAGAGAGAGGATGCAAGTGCAGTTCTTTTGAGAATTACTAAATTGAATTTTTCATCCATTTCCCAAGTTTTCCTATCTGCTGGCAGCTGTCTAAGGGGACTGGGGACCCTACATCCCTGTGCCCTTTGCCCTTCTTCTATCCCCGTCAGCCTTTGGTCAGTAGAGGATTTCCTCAAAGCAGTTTCCCTCCATGAGGTGTGTAGGGAATGTGAATGGGGGATTCTTGTCGGGAGGAGTCTAAGCCAAATGCACAAGCTCATCCCAAGGACATCTGCCCTTGGAGATCAGTGCAGGGGGCAGCAGCTCTGATGAAGCCAGAGGCTTTTAGCACAAAAAGCTCAGTAGCTTAGAGTGGAGTGGGTGACTCAACACACTTCCAGCCGATACTTCTACCTCATTCCTAAGTGGTTGAGGGCAGAATCCAAGGAATGTTTCTTGCCAGGGAGACAGACAAGTGTCATTGGGAAAGGAACTGTGGTGATTCTAGTTCCAGCTTTGTTCTTCTTTAGAAAGCATTACCCTTGATGCTCACTTCTTCTGAGCCAGAGTCCTGATTCAGTCCCCAATCTTCAGTTGAAGACTGTGGGAAAGAACCTTCCATTCTCTGGGCTCTCAATTCCACAGTCTCCAAAGTGAGGATTGAAAGAGCTAGGAAAATGCTCTCATTCTATGCTTTTCTGGAGATCAGTTGTAAAGGGGTTGAGGGTTGGAAGAGGTTGCTGGGCAAGGGTGTAGTTAGATAGTGATTTAGTCACGTTATTTGTATTGGTCAGAGTTCCCAATAGTGAAACATTAACATCCTCAACAAAGTTTAATTAAAGGAATTTTAAAGGAAAGATCTATGTACACACATATGTGTGGGGCTAGACAACAAATAAGATGAGGTAAAGCACCCAACTTGTAGCAGGACTGGGAGGCCATTAGCACCCTCCAGGAAGGAGATGGGAAGGACCCCTGCTCCCAGTGCTTGGTGACAGTCATTGCCATGTTAGGATGGCTGCCTGTGAGAGGGCATGGCTATCCATGGGGGAAGGCAGCCTCTGCCACGGCTACAGCCCATGAAGAGGGCGCATACAACTAAGCATTTTGGCCACTCTCTTCTATCAGCTTTTCTCCTTCTGGCTCCTTTTATCCTCTAATCTGTGTTGGTGCATTCTGTTGTGAAAAGTCAACCAAAGGGAAATGGATGTGGCTCAAGAGATTGGACTCCTGTCTACTGTATAGGAGGCCCAGGGTTCGATTCCCAGGGCCTCCTTGTGAAAGGCAAGCTGACCTGGGTGGCAAGCTGTCCTGAGCAGAGAGGTGGCCCATGCAGAGTGCTGGCCCATGCAGAGTTCTGGCCTGCAGAGGAGTGCTGCAGAGGTGCAGCAAGATGATGCAACAAAAAGAGACACAGAGGAGAAGCAATAAGATACAATAAGAGACCCAGCAGACCAGAGAGCTGAGATGGTACGAGAGATTGAGTGCCTCTCTCCCACTCCAGAAGGTTGCAGGATTGTTTCCCCATGCTGCCTAAAGAGAAGACAAGCAGACACAGAGAGCAGACAGCGAGCACAAAACAACCAGCAAGGGAAGGGGGAGAAATAAATAAATAAAATAAAATCTTAAAAAAAAAGTCAACCCAAAGCTGGAGAGATCCAGGTGATGAAATCCATAGAGATCAGCCTCTCTGGGCATGGCGCAGGACAGAGACGTGCAGACTGTACATCAGAAACCAAGCACAGAATCACCAGAGTGGTAAGATGCCTCAGGAATGGTCAACTCCAACGCATGCTATTGCACAACAGAAGTCTATGTCTTGCTCCAATAATAGTCCAGAATGGATTTTCCTGGTTGGCAGTTGTCTCCACTCCATTTGGTAATTCGGGGACTCAGGATCTCCCTGACTTGTGACTTTACCTTCTCCTAGGGCAGCCCACCATCAGAAAAGGGCATGAGGAACACCTGGGCAGGGGGGCGGGGGTTATAAAAGGCCACACATAGAAGTGGCAAAAATAATTTACATTCATTTCTTTTTTCATTGGAGAGAATTGGGTGTATGTCCACACTAAACTACAAGGGATGCAGGGCTATGTAGACTAGTTTTGTGGGAGGATAGAGTTCAGTGACAAGCAGCCCCTGGGAATTTATATAAATACACCAAGTACTCCAGGTTCTCTTAGGACCATTTTTCAACCGTGTTGTCCAGAGTCCTGACAGTGAGATGATGTTGGGTTATAACGAACCTAATCACCACCGCAACAAAATGAAAGGTAAACCATAAAGTGACTCTCGAGTCCCTGAAAATGTGAGAACAAAGTTCATAAAATGATGACAATTTCACCTTCCAGTCCAAACAGGCACACGCACCCATGATTCTCTCACCACCACCTCTATCAGGAATCACTTCTTCCTTCCTTCTCCCCCTTGTCCTGTGCATTACTTTTGTATCAAGGTTTGCAAGTTAATTTCACTCACAATCTATCCCAGCCCCAGGGACCTCAAGTGGCAAAAGGCCAATGTCTTCTGGACTGGCCTTAACCCTCGAACTGGAAACTGGCCACACTTCTCATCCCCACACTCAAGGTACAGTAGACCGAGGACACAGATGTATAGATTTCTGCACTGAGGCCTCCTCCTCTATCAGGCAATCAGTCCCATTAAATTTCCCACCTCAAGAGACCAACAGGAATTCGCGTGACGATGCACTAACTCCTGAAATCTTCATGGGTGTTTTGGGTGTGTGTTTTTTGTTCAACAACTCATTTGCATGAATGCCCATTTATTTAAAGAGAATTACCCTTGGCCACATTTGGAAGCATAAGCATAAAGAAGAGCAAGAAGCCATCTTGGCCTGTGCTTGTGAGGCTGGTTGGGTTTCCCTCGATGTTCTCTGCACAGAGTTTGAGATCAGCACACAGGCTGTGATATTAGGGGTGGGGTGGGTGGGGTGGAGGGGAAGACATCTGGCCAGATGCACAGCCTGAAGGTGAGCTTCGGTGCACAATTTTCTTACACATCAGCCATGAGGATTTGAACTAGAGCAGACCCTTGTCATGGATAATAAGAAGATTCTACAATATTCTAAGTTTCCCAAATTGGCATACACTCTAGCATGTAATTCCAACCTTAGATGCAATAAATATAATTGGACGATAGGGTTGAACGCTATAGCTCCTGAATTGTTCTATAAATATAGTATCAAAGTAATTTGTGAAACTGTCTTTCTGGCTTTCTTTTCATTGCTACTGCAAGTATTTGGAGTTGGCTTTCTTTTCAGGGTCATTTTCTGCAAAAAAATAGTCCTCATACTTTCATCACCATTTGCACTTGTGCAATGAGGTGAATCAAAGCTGCACATCCCCACTGAGACGCTAGCTCAGCAGTTCTTGCCTGGCAGAAGTCTCCCAGCCCTGGTCAAAATTATATATTGTTCCAAGGACCCAGCTCTTTGGGCATCTGCACATGAAGTTTGGACCTCCCCAAAAGCTCTGCCCCTGACTTTTGCTCTGACCACTCTGGGAAAGTATTAACGGTCTCTGAAAAAACTTTCTTAGACCCCAGTGTAAGCCACATACCTCATATGAGTCTGAACAGATCCCGTGCTTGTCCATTTCAGGTACCATCCCACACAGGCATGTGTGCACCTGTATTTAGGCTTTTTGTTCTTTGAAGCCAGGCACTGTGACTCAGAAATGACACGCCTGGTGGATACTTTCCTTTAAGAAATTCCTGGAGACTTGTGTGGAGCTCTTATATCAACCAGCACAGAGCTGGGATTTGACTTACACAGACTCTAAGGCTCCAGTCTCTCCAAAGCATCTTCAAACTAACGGAGAAGTGGTTTCCATTAATTTCTGAGAATGGACGTCCTGCCTACAACATTTCTGGTTGTAGGAAGCCACTTCTCTCAAGGCCTCTCAAGAAATTGTTGAAATCCATTTGTGATGCAAAACAGGAAAAGAAGCACCCCTTCCTCCACAAAAGGGCTAAATGTGACACATATTCTACCTCATATTTAGGCAAGATGATTTCAAATGTTTACTCCATCTTCATTATCCAATATCTGCTCTCACCTCTTACTGCCCTGGCTGTGTTTCTGGATTCCACTCCCAAATTTGCAATTCCTTCTCCTTTAATATTAGACAGTGATATTCTGGTATATGTTTAACAGCCAGGGGCATGGGGAGGGAAGCCCTGATTTGTAGTGTCTGATGATGCCAAGATAAAACATTAGGATAAACATTTTAATGGCAAGGATAAAATAGTGTGAGGTGAATCGCAATTACCAGAGAAGCAAACATCAAGATTAAAGAAAGAAGGGTATATGGCAGCTTCAGCTATGCAGATTGCGAAGAGGAGAGGAAAGGGGGTGATATAGGTAGACATTGGTGGTGGCATAAAGCAAGGAAGGGGTTCACCTTTGGACACTGCACTCTATTTCTGAGATCATGATGTCTTCTACTAATGGTTTCCTGACCTTGTGAATTCATGTGAAAGAACATGCTACCAAGGAAAGCAATGCAAATGCAAAGAATAACTATCTTGATGAGAAGACCACATCTTGAAGGCAGCTCATTCACTTTTACTAAAAATACAACAACACAAACAACAACAAAGCTCTTAGTATTCTGCACTAGGGAGCAGAAAGAAATCCTGCAAGATCGCTTTCTAAGACTTACTCCTCACGAAAAGCTTTAAGATGTTCCTTTTTCAAATAAATGCCAGCAAATCATGGGGAGAAAGGCAAAGAGCAATTCCCAAGAGAGTACCTTAAGGAAACTTGTGAATGCAAAGCAACAAATTATTTTTCCCCTCTGGGAAAGCTCTTTATAATAAAACAGGACAGAAAAAAAAAAGAGCAAATGTCATGTGGAAAATACCAGTAAATACCTTCAGGCGTCATCACAAACAATGGGACTTGAGAAGTTCATTACCCACATTTGATGCGTTTCCAATTGACAAACACAGTGTAGTGGGGCGTGGCTGGCAGTGAGCCACCCCTGTGTGCCATGCAGGGTTGCCGGATTGTCACGGGATTTTTCTGACCCATAAATTACAGCCTTAGATCCCACTGCTATATGTATATTTGTGGGGCTTTGCAAAGGGTTTCTGGTTTCCAAGGACCTCCATTTAAGCACCCCTTTCCAGCAGCCCTATTATTCGCTAAACCTGTACACTGGTTTTCTGCCCTGTTTGCACATTTCGAATCACCTGGGGAACTTTAAAAAAAAAAATGCATTGTCTGGACTCCATCCTCAGGATTTCTGATTAAATTGGGCAGACCTCAGAGGTCTGGGGCGGAGACTGAGCATGGACATTTTTTTAAAGGGCTGGAACCCTTGTACACCGGAGTATCATGGAGTGTTCTTTCTTCTTAAATAACTTCTGAACAAACTTCTGCCACCTCCAGCATGGATGTTTTTTTTTTTTAAATCAGGGGGAGTCTAACGCCAGCTGAAACTTGAGGATGATTATAGCGCGGCCACTTAGGGAACCCCAGGCCACAAATCTCTACCGACCGCCTTACTGTGAAGTAATCCCTCTTCCTTGCATTCTCCGCCTTCAAGACCCCAGGTAAGGGAGATGAGGGATGTCAGACTGGTTTCATTTTGCATGTCACCTCTAATAGATTCGTGGTGATTGCCCAGTATGCTGTGTTGCAAAACAGTTGGAGCCTGCCTCTGAACTCAGCAGTAAAACGCTCTGTGATCAATTAGTAATGTCTGCTGTGGGTAATAAAGATGAGGAAAAGCACGCATAGAAAAATGTTTGCTATAGTTGAATAACTCAATAAAGTTGAGCACTATCTTTGGATGACCCCTATTCATTTATACATATAGATGAACAGAGCGACCTATTCTATTAGCGTATTAGCAGGTCTTAGGTTCACTTAGGTAACTAATCAATATCCGGGGAGTTCTTTTAAGCTATGTCATGGAAAATGCACATTATTAAGGACTTACGGGTTGTTTATTTTTCTCTGCCTTTCATGAAACCCGATGGGTACAGAAAACAGAGGACATCATTCCTGGTTTTAAGAGGATGGCATTCTCACCAGGGAGAAAAAGTGTGGAGGCAAGCAACAGTTAATGAGCACAATATTAGTCACTGTGACGGAATTATGTACTGATATAATAAAGCTGATGAAGAGCGTAAATTGTTAATTATGTGGCCTGAGGAACAAACATTAATTCTACAGTGCACCACATGCTGTTCTGGCCAAAAGGACACGGGAGGGAAATGGGTGTGTCTATAGATGCAACAGAGCGGGGACTTCTCACAAACTATCACAGCCCACAACACAACACAGTCCAACACAACACAGCCCAACACAACACAGCAAAGCACAGCGCATTACAAAACAGCACAGCCCAACACAACATGGCACAGCATATCATAAAAAATATATGGTATGTGACTATATCTCAATAAAACTGCTTATTA
This sequence comes from Chaetophractus vellerosus, assembly GCA_004027955.1. Classification (NCBI taxonomy): domain Eukaryota; kingdom Metazoa; phylum Chordata; class Mammalia; order Cingulata; family Chlamyphoridae; genus Chaetophractus; species Chaetophractus vellerosus. The sequence continues at coordinate 3,140 of PVKH010007129.1, read as the reverse complement.
AATAAATAAATAATTGTGCAAGAATAGCCAGAAATAGCAGCTATGTACAGCAGGGGAAACATAGAGAGGTTAAGAGGTGAAGAATTCTTTTTTAATTAATTAATTAATTTTTAAAAAGATACTTAGATTACATAAATGTTACACAAAAATTATAGGGATTCCCATATACCCCACCTCCCACACCTCCTACAACCTCCCACATATACATTCTTCATCAGTGTGGCACATCACCTGCAATAGATATACACATCTTGGGGCTTTGCCACTAAGCATGGACCATAGTTCACATTGTAGACCACACTCTCTCCCACACAGTTCTGCATGATATATGATGATATAAAATGGCCTATATCTGTCATTGCAATGTCACTCAGGATAATTCCCAAGTCCCAAAAAAGCCCCTGAATTACAACTGCTTTTCCCTCTCCCTTCCCCCAAAGCATCCAGTGGGCAATGGCTCCACATTAATGTTGTAGTTTCTTCCACTGCATGAATCACAATATGTCTATAGTAGAATACCAGTAAGTCCACTCTAGTCCATAGCTTTTCCCCCAATCCTGAGGAGTCTGGGATGGTGATGTCCACTCCACGTCCAAGTGAGAGGGAGCTTATATTCCATGAATAAAATGGATCGGATTATCCTGCCTGCAGCTGCAGACTCTCTCCATTCCCTGGGATAGCCTTTGTCCATCGTCATCTCCCTGCCAGATGTCCTGGGTGAGCCCATTGAGTTGTAGAGTAGGAGTTGCAGCTCCACCGAGCTTCTGGACCCAGCTGGCACATGGACAGCCCAGAGTCTCCACTCTCTGGAAGTACACCTAAAGCTCTGGCATCACATATAGGTTTGAATAGAAGAGACAGATGGACCATGTGCAGGGATGACATATTTTGATCAGACTCTGTCACTCTCAGGAGCAAGGATTCCAAATTAGGGCCCACTGATAAAGCACCAAACTCTGGGGCTATCTGCCCTGATATAGGACCTGGATGTCTCCAGAGCCCTCAGGAGCTTATTTATTATTATTATTATTATTGAAATAATGAAAATGCTATAATAATGACTGAAGTGATGAATGCACAATTATATGATTTTATCAAATACCATTGATTGTACACTTTGGATGAATTGTATGTCTTATTAATATGTGTCAATAAAATTGATTTGTTAAAATTTTTTTTAATAAAACAAAAAAGTACTATACAGCACCACACAGCCCAACCAACTGCAACATATACAGGGCAGCACAGCACAAAACAATGCAGGGAAGCATCCATGGCTCAAGCGACTGGGCTCCCATCTACCATCTAGGAGGTCCAGGGTTTGATTCCCGGAGCCTCCTGGTGAAAGGCAAGCTGACCTGTGCAGTGAGCTGGCCCAGGTGGAGAGCTGGAGCAGCAAGATGGTGCAACACAAAGAGACACAGAGGAGAGACACTAAGAGATGCAGCAGACCAGGGAGCTGAGGTGGCACAAGAGATTGAGCAGCCTCTCTCCACTATGTAAGGTCTCAGGATCAGTTCCTGGTGCTGCCTAAAGAGAAAACAAGCAGACACCGAAGAACACACAGCTAATGGACACAGAGAACAGAAAACTGGGGTGGGGGGGAGCAGGGGAGAGGGAATCAATCAATCAATAAATCTTTAAAACAACAACAACAAAGCACAGCACAACATGAAATATCACAACAAAACACAGTACAACATAGTGCAACACAGCAAAGCACAGTACAATGCAACAAATCAAAGCATAGCACAGCACAACACAACAGAGCACAGTATAACACAACACAACATAGCACAACATAACTCAACACAGCAAAGCACAATACAACACAGCACAGCACAGGCCAACATCAAGAACAACAACAGCAAAAACCAAGCAAGCAAACATTCCCCTTTCTTCAGCACTGTGCACAGAGCAAGGGTCCGGTTTCACATCTCAGCTCTGTGTGGTCTTCAGAGTCCTTGAGGTCTGCAAATTCCTGTTCCCACTGTCAAGCTGGAAAGGCTGAAACCTCCCTTGCAGAGCTGTTTTAAGATTTATGGAGATGGGACAGCAACCTGGTGCTGAATAGGTTTCCATTAAATGGTGAGATTTATTGTTATTTCCTCAATTCTAAAATGACACCAATTTTAGAATGCACCCTTGAATTAATGAAAGTTTTCAGCAAAAAAAAAAAGAAAGAAAGAAAAAAAACAAAACCTTTGGTGTCATGTGAACCTGCATTTTAGAAATGGTAAAATGTGAACAAGAAATCCATCTTAGCCTAACTGAAATGGCTTGTCCTCAGGTCCACCATGTAGAGCCAGAATAGACTTGGGGACAGCAGCCAGCTCCCCTCGAGAGCTCACCAGAGACTGTGCACTAGTTGTGAGCATTTCCTCTCCACAGTAACTCCTCCAGGCTGACCCTATTAGCATCCTCATTTCACAGACAAGGAAACGAACGCAGGAACCTTTGAGACATTGGCTAAGACTTTGTAGCTGGAAGCAGAGCCCGGATTTCAGCTGGGCAGGCTAGCTCTGACTTTACTGAGGATAAAAGCTTGTTGTCATCAGGCTTTGCAGTCCCAGAGACGAATGCAAAGTCAGGCAGGTTGGTAAGCGCTCAGTGTTTGAATGAAGTGAAATGGATGTTTGAGAGCAATCTTTAAGTGCTATTAGGCAGCTCTAGTTTTTAGAACCTTGACTTAAATCTGAATAAAGGGTGCTTATTAAAAAACAAAATGGGGGCCCGGCTAGATAGCTCAGTAGATAAGAGCGTGCTGGGGTACCACATGGGAGGCCCCGGGTTCGGTTCCTGGGAACCTCTCCAAGCGGGCAGACGGCCTTGAGAAAGGCAAGCCGCCATGGGCAGGGCAGAGCCGCCGTGGGCAAGGCAAAAAGCCGCCACGGGCAGGGCGGAGCCCCCACGGGCAGGGCAGGTCACCCGTGAAAAAGCGGAGCTGCTGCCTGCGAAGCGGAAGCCGGCAGCCCACAAAAAACATGGAGGACTGCTGCCCGCAAAACATGGAGCAGAGCCGCCCGTGAAAACGGAATGGAGCCACCCACAAACGGAACAAGCCGCCGCCAAGGAGGGCCTACTCGGTGCGTCCCCGCAAAGACAGGGGGAGACAAGAAGCAGACATAGAAAAACACAGA
>PVKH010007128.1:0-20467 GCA_004027955.1 Chaetophractus vellerosus | reverse complement strand
CTATACGGCCGGCCCCTATATATACTTTTAAAATTAAGCATTGTCAGCATTACCCAAGGTCAATATTAATTGCTTGCAAATAAATATCCCCAACTGATAAATTTTCATTATATACCATGTGTGAAGAGTTTGTTTTTAAAATTTCAAATGGGAAACATAATTTAAGGAAAAAACAAAAGAAAAACACTGAAAAAGGCAACTGCTCTTAGCATTTTTATTAATGTGCTCATCACCTCTGAATATGTGAGGTGTGTATCTGTCAATTTCTGTGAAATGATTTTTATGAACACCCTGAAAACTTCGAAGATGATGTGAAAGAGAACAATGTGTGGGAAAATCTTCAGGGTTACTGTGGGGAGTTATTTGTGGAACTTTTGGGTGGCTCAGTGACAGAATCCCCATAGCAGACATTTGTGAGGGAATTGAACCTTAGACTTGTGCGTCATGCCTCTGTGGTCTTCTAGGCCATTCTGCTGTCCCCTTTGCCTAAGGGTTCACTCCCTCTTCAGTCCTTGAGGCAAGTGATTACCTTGTTGGCCATCTGCAGTTATGAGGAGCTCTAGGTGATCCATTCCTTTTTTGGAAGAGCTCTGCCCACTGGATGGATAACTCTTCCAAGCATAGAGGATGGGTTGTCAAGGGCAAGATGCTGAACACACTGGTAGAAGACAGAGTGCAGTCACTGGAGTCACCTCTTCTTTACTGAATTCTGGTCACATTTCTATACAGGTGAGTCCTTCAACACAGGAATTAGGTTCTAAAGCAAGCAAGAAAAATAGTTACTGTTACCCTCAATGTTGGACAAATGACTATTTCATTGGTTGAATGTGAGATGAAGTCTTTGGCTTGACTCTAGGAGCCAGTTTTTATGAAATATACCCCTAAATGCTTGACTCATCCTCAGTGCAGGGATTGCCTCTCTCTCCTCCCTCTCTTCTCCTTTATACTCATCCAGGTACAAAGCTGAGAGCAGCCACGCATACAGGAAACGCACACCTTTCATCCTGTATTCACTCCAGGGTACACACACACTGAATGGCATGCTGGTAGAAACTATGGGGTATTAACATTTTTTTTTTTTACGTTTTAAAAGAAATGGTAAAAACAAACAAAACAAATACCATGTTCTGCTGAGGAATTGTAGTTGGAGCCTCTGAAGCTGGTGTTTATGACTGCGACTCCTCTGGGCTATGCTTAGAGATATGGAATTCTAAATCTAAGCTGCAGACCCAGAGCTGCTGGACCTCAGGGGCTCTGAGGGTCCACACCAGTAGGGTTGAGCCATCCATTGCCCTGGTGGTGACTGTGGTTGGACCAATACACCCTCCACTTCATCACTCGTTCCCGCAATCTCAGGGCACATCTTTACGGGGAGCCTTAAACCCGGTCTCATCAAGCAACTATTTGGTTCATTAAAAAAGACAATTGTGTTACAAAGAAGAGTTCTAATCTTTATCACATGGACCATGGACTTAATGTATTTCTTGTGCAGCACTTGTGAAAGTGATAGAAATTCTATTAGTGAAATGGCTGTTTAGATTAATTACCATTGCATTTATTTATGCAGCCCTTTAAGAAAAATTATTTTATAACTAGCCTGTCTCTATAATTTTGAAGTGTTTTGAAAAATAATTTCATCCAACCAATAAAAATTCTCATGGTATCATTCTTAGCAATTATAAACTATTTACATGAAAAGCACTTAGTGAGATGCATGGACCATGACTTCAGGGGATCCAGTCACAGCAGCACATTAGTGGGACCCTTGGGAGACTGGGACTTGGCGAGGTGTTGCAGTGGAGTGTTTGTGAGCACTTTGGGGCCAGACTGCCAGGGCCCTCAGATCCTGGTTCTGCCGCGTGTTAACTGTGTGACCTTATGCTTGTCAATTCACATCACTGAGCCTCGGTTTTCTCATCTGTAACATGGGGCTCATAATGGGGGTAACATCGTGAGTTTGTGGTGAAGATAGAATGACATAATATTGAAAGCACACAGTAAATGCCACCTGTTTATCCCACTTTGCATTGCTGTGGCAATTGTTCCTGTTAAGGACCTTACAGGGTGTGGAATCGACAGTTGAAGTTGACTGCTCTGGTCTCTACAATTTGTATGGTAAGAAAATATTCCTTTTACAAAGTATGACTCTCTGGGTTCCAGAAACTCCTCTTTATCGACTTCCTCATCACCTCAATGCTTTCTGAGACAGCCTATATGTGAGGGATTGAGCTAGGCTCTGAGAGGGGCTTCGCTGGCCCCCCACAGGCTTCCAACATAGCTGGGGATGAAAGGTGAACACACGCCACACCGCGTCTTCTGTTGTGCTGTGTTTACAGCTGTGGCCAGGGCTTGGGAACTCTAAGGAGGGAACAGCGGGCAGGGTCTGGAATAGGCAGAGGAGACTTTGCTGAGAGGAAACTAAAACAACCTGAAAATTGGGATATCTATTATATACCTTGGAGATACTGATTTTAATTCTCTTTACCCTTTTAAATTAAAAAGAAATGTACAGTTGGAAAGGTGACTTGGTTGAAACTGGTAATACCAGATTGACTTCATGGCAAACCACAGGCTCCTTACTCCCCTATGAGTACTTTGTTTTCTAGAACACGAGGGACAGGCTATGACTGAATGGGCTGTGATTATTGATTTAAAGTTTTTCAACTCTGTAGCTAACTTAGTTTCTCTGATATCCTTAGTTCTATAAGTCATTTTGGAATGGATTCTCTGTGCTTTGGTGGTACTTGGTTTGCTCAAGGTTGGTCAAAGAGTCAGCCTTTCCAGAAGGCACTAATACAGATGATTGGGCTACTTTTTACAATCACTCTTCTTATACCAGTGAGAATCATTATTTCCTGTTTTCCCTCCTCTTCCTTACAAAGACTTTATCCAGTTTCTTATTGGGTGGGAAGCTCTGACAATAACACATGTAGGATGGTTGGCCTTCTCTCCCACTGGGTCCAACTGTTTTGACGAAGATAGAATGATGATGACGTGGGCAATGAAGAAGGTAGCTGAAGAAGAAGCTATCATGTATCAGGCACTTGCTGTGTTAAGAGTCCTATATATATTATTTAATTTCATCCTCACAATAACCGCCTGTTATCTCAGTTTTACAGATGAGGCAAGGAGACTTGGAGCAGTTAAATAATTTACCCAAGGTGGCACAGCTTTGAAGAGACATAGCCAGGATACAAACCCAGGTCTGCCTTCCAAATATACCTAACAACCTGAGCCTGTGCATTTGGGGTTTCTATAAAATTCTAATTGATGGCAAACAATGTAATTAGCAGCAATTTTATTATTATCTATCATGGGATTCTGCGCAAAGTGTCATGTGACATGCAGGATTTGTGCTGAGCGCGTAAAATATTGGTCTTAGTTTGTCAGGTTGCTATGACCAATACTACACAAGAGGTTGGTTTAAACAACAGGAATTGATTGTCTCATGGTTTTGGAAGCTAGAAGGCTTGCTTCTTCTTGGGGTCAGTAGTGTTGTGGCTGGCCAGCAATCCTTGTGTATCCTTGGCTTTCCTGTCATGTGGCGATACCCTCTTTCTCTCTTCTGTGTTCCCACTGATGCCCAGCTTCCAGCTCTTTCCCATGGCTTTCTCTTTACAAAGTCTCTAGTAATCCAGATTAAGAACCCCCTTATTCAGTTGGGCTGCACCTTAACTGAAACAACATCTTTAAGAGGTCTTTTTAAAAATGGGTTCACACCCACAGGGAAGTGGGTTAAGATTAGGAGCATGTCTAAATTGGGGTAATAATTCAATCTACCACAACATCTAGCCCAGAGCCTGCCACTTAGTAAGTACTCTGTACATGCTAGTTGAAGTTACTGTTTCTGTCCTGCAAGTCCCCTCCTGCAATTACCTTTTGTTGCCACAGGGTGCCGCTGTTGAAGATGGGCCCTACATGGGCTGACTCAGAATCTCCAATGCTCTGTGATGCTTTCTTGGTCCACAGCCTGGGTCCAGTGGTATCCATACGTGGCACAAGTAACATGCTGAGCTAGACCAGCCTTACTTTGTGGGGCCTTTGGTGAATTTCCCAGCTCTTCTCATGTATTTCCCTTCTTGTGGCTCATGTGTCTACTGCTCTGTATTTTTTTTTTTTTTTTGCTATTTGAGATGGGTAGTTACAGCACAATTTTTATCATAACTGCTGTGCTAAGATATAAAGAGAGGAAACATGGAATCATGGAATGAATCAATGAGTGGATATATTATCCCTCACATTCAATAATCTCTTGGGGAGGCAGTAGACACAGGGATGAAGGAAATCAGCTTTAGGATCCCACCAAAACTTGGCACAATTCCTATCTTTACTACTTATAACATGTATGATTTGGGACAAATGTTTTAATCTTCTGAGCTCAAGTTTCTGCATTTGTAAATGCAAACCTTTCTGTGAGTTGGCTGTGGTGCTTGAGTAAGACAATTTTCATAAGGGGTTTAGTTAAGTCCTCAGTAAATAACTATTATTAATTAGTCCCTCTGGGGTCCAGCTTGGAATTTTAAACATCCAGTTCTGCTATAATAGTTGTTTTGTAAATTCACAGTTGTTCTAACAGTGTTGATACGTTAGGGACCAATTTCACATTTGCATTTATGCATTTTGTCCAGGAGACTTGCCAAGTGAATGCTGAAAATATACCCACCTAAGACACGTAGGAATTCACAAAAACACATGCACACGCCTCAAGCACCTGCCAGCTATCTCAGTATCCCACCTGTGTTATGAGCCGCACTGGCCTCATCTGGTGCTACAACTTTCCATCTAATTTCAGATAACCCTTCACTACTTCATGAGAACTCACAAGCTGCAACCCTTACCAACGCCCACCTTCACAAGCACACTTCAGGTCTTTTTCAAGGTAAACTGTCATCTTTATAGTAGTATTTGTATATTTGTCAACTAGTTCACCTGTCTCAAACTGTGCCATTCTTTTAACTAGACTCCTATCATTTTTTTTAATGTGTCACTGATGAAGTTTGAGACATATGCCCACCCACTTCATTTTTCCCATAAGCCATGTGTTTTTTTTAAATATATTTTTTATTAGGCTGTGAACTTACAAAACAATCATACACATCTGTGGAATTCCCATACAACATCCCATCCACCAACACACTACATTGTTGGGAACATTTGTTACAGATTATCAGATAACATCATCAGATTATTAGCACTAACTATGGTCTATAGCATACATTTGGTATATTTTTTCCATACCCCCCCCTATTATTAACACTGTACATCTTTGGCATTGATGCCAGAATATTATAGTATTGCTGTTAACTATAGTCCACAGGTTACATTAACTGTATTTTTCCCATGCTTCTCCACATTCCCACCACCTTGCAATAGTGATGTCCATTTGTTCTAGTTCATAGAAGGACATTCTTGTATTTGTATTATTAACTACAATTCTCATCCACCTCTGGGTACACTATGTTATTCAGGCCCTATTTTATTCTCTTGCTTTCTTTCAATTGACATTTACACCCCTAGACTACCCTTTTCAGTCACAATCCCATATATCCTTGTGGTTTTTATTGCATGATTTTTCATAGTGTCATAATTTTTAGGAATGCGTATGTCGCCTAATAGCAGAACTGACTTTACTTGCCATTTATCCATCCATAAAACACTGTCCCTGTTCACAAAAGGGCCTTCCAGTTTGTTGGGGGAACTTTTGCCACTGCAGTTTGATTCAGATCACTGGTGTCCAGGACCAATTGCAGAATGGCTGCATCGTGTGTGCATGGCTGGGCTCTCACCCACTGGACTCTTTCTCGGCTTCTCAGAGCAGCTAAATGGTAGCCATGGTTGGCGTAGCCTTGCGTGTCCCGACCTTTCTCCACAGGAAATTGCCATAGATAAAGCTTGACAGCACTTTCTTCTCTCACTTTTCATCTTCCTTTCATCTGCTGTGAACTTGAATCCCTGAAGATGGCATGTGACACCATCTTTCTGCTTGAATTGGCAACTACTTCTGGTAGTTGCCAACTCGAGATACTTTTCAATGTACTTTTATGGTTTGTTTGTCTACTTTATTCTCTTAAGGATCTGGGAGATGGGTAAGACTCCTCCTTTCATTATGGAATGCCGGGTGTAGGGATATCACGTAAATACGTGTGACCGTTTTCCATTTCGTACCATGGCAGACAGTCAATTCTCAACTTCTTTTCTTGGAGATCTTGAATTCTTGAATACTCTACACAGCTCCTGATAATGGATTGGGAAAAAGAAATGATACTTATTTGCCTTTTGAGATGTGGACTTTGGAGCCCCTTGAAGGCAGAATGTATCTGTAGTCCTTATCACAGTAGGCACAGGTAAAACGTTTTTTGAGGACACAGGCAAGGCAGGTCAGGTGATGTTCTCAAGGTAAGGCTGTCTATACTTTGCAATACACATTAGACGGTGGGAAATTAAGTTTGTGCAGTCAGGGCCCGAGTCAGGAAAGCCTATTTGGCTTTCTTTAGCTCCTCTGTCCACACTATGGGCTCAATGCATGCTAGAGAGGGTTTTCATCGGTGAAATGAGTGAATCGTCAGTTAGCATCATGGGTGTTAGAGATGGACTTTCAGTGGTGATATTAGTGTAGTCAATATACGTGTATTGGTTGAAATATAGTTGGGGCAACTCCCCATCCTAGCATTAAGCAGGGTGTAAAAACCCAGGCCTGAGACCTGACCTTAACTGAGACTGCACAGCCATTTGTACACAGGTGTCTGTCTGATGCCGACTATACAGGTAACAGACACTTGACTCTGCACTATCTGCACCTCTGCTTTGGGACAACCTTTCATGCAAGTTGTAGGCAGAGCACCTGAGAGGCCATCGAGCTGGAACTTTATAACCTTTGTAGCACAGGTTTCGGGAACTCTTGTGGGCTTCCTTGCTAATGAATGTTTGTTATAAAGATTTCCCAGTGGGGCTGAGTTAGGCTGAAACTTGTTTTCAATAGGGATATTGTAGGGAGGAGTGAACCATCATTTACATTTAACCAGTGCTAGTTATCTACCAAATATAACTAGTACTTAAGCATGATTAGCTTAGATCCATTCATAGCACCAAGGTTACTCTGAAACATAGATCAAATCTGGAACCACCACCCACATTAGTGCTTTTTTCCCTAAAACTGGATGATCATCCATAGTACCATCATGTACAGTTGCACAGAGATTTTACCTCTAAGGGTCACCATTTATATCACATTGTGTATTTTCATATTTATTATGTCCATTTTCTGGAAGATATCAGTAGAATGCTGTGTTCTTAAAAACGTTGGTACGTTATAACTTTCAGACAAGTCGAAGTAAAAGTTCTTGAGGGAAGGGGTACCTTCTACTTTGTGCTAGTGGAGGTCTAACATTTTACTTAATCTTTCCCTGGGGTGAAATGGCAGCTGGGCTCATGTCCCTTTTTGCCTAATGCTTACTTGAGGATCTTCACTTTTTTCAGTGAATGAGGGATGGAAAGGGGTAGAAATTTCATGTTCCTGAGCACCATTAAAAGGCTACTCTTTGTAAGTAAAGAACTACAGGAATATCAAACTCTCAACAGCTGGGGGTTGGGCAGTGCAGTTGGAAGACAGGTGAAGGAAGAGGCAGAGTAAGCATGAGGGGTCTTAAGATGCGTGAACCAAGGTCTTCTGACTCGCGGCTTCCTTAAGGGAGTAGTCTCTGCCCCCCTTACACTACATCCCTTCACCATAGTTTCTTCTCAGCCCATCTCACAATCTGAAAGTGTCACGTTTATTTGTTTCTCATTCCCCTCACCAGAATGTGTATTCCATGTGACCAGGGACTTTTAACTAATTTGTTCAGTATTATCTCTATAGCACCCAGAGCAGTACCTGGCATGTACTAAGCCCTTAGTAAATCTTTGTGGAGTAGGTGAATGCATGCCGAAGAGTAGACAAATGTGTGTGTTCACATGACCAGAGATTTGAAAAGAAACTTCAGAAGATCTCAACTAATATACATTTTTATAAATGATGAACTGGAGGTTCATCCAGGGGTGGCTGAGCATTATTTGTGCTCCTTGGTTGCAGTTTCTGAATGAGACTTACTGCACGTCAAAACCAGCATTTAATTTTTAGGTCTAAAACCCATAGCATGTGCATGATATCCTAAGACCCAGCTCTGCCTTTACAGACTCTTGCTATCTCCCTCCTGATGGGAATAGGGGCAGCAAGAGATAAATTCAACAAGAACCATTTGGCAACTACAAGATATAGAAAATCCAGGCCATAGAACATAATTAATCTCAGCCACTTGGTGCCCATACAGCCTTCCACTGGGGTATCTCCCACCAGGGTATCTGGCTGCTGGTGGAGACTTAGTTGCAGCGAATCCCTTAGCAGATATCTCAGAAGAAGATATTGGGCTCTTAATCTGGGGGTCGAGGACTCCCAAGTCCAGCACTTCTGTTACTTCCACCACGGTGGTATTTCTGTAGAGCAAACAACAGAGTTTAAGCCTGTACACAGCTTTCATACTTGAAGTTCTTGCTCTTGAAAGCTGTAGTTCACTAAGAAGATGGATGAGAGAGAATGTCAATCAGCCCTGAGGCTGAGCGTTATCTCCAGGGGCAGGAGAATCTACATGAACTGCTGGGAAGCAGCTTGGGGAAGACCCCTGCTACAAATGGCAGTGGGAGGGTCCCTGGAATTTAGGTTGTATATGGGCACCCAAGAGAAGCTCTTGTATCCCCATTCCAGTTCTCTCTACACCTGCTTCCACCCACTGGGTGCTCACCACACCCTGAATGGTCGGCTTCCTGGTCGGGTAGATGGCCCAGCTTCTCAGCAAGATGAGATTGTGCATAAGGGCAGTGGGGCCCATGTCCGAGGGATTAAGTCTTTGTTTGTTTGAGCTGCTATCACAAATATCACAAATTGGTTTTGGCTCAAATTATGGAACCCACCCTCATTCCATTGGCCTTAACTAAAAATAACATCTTCAAGAGGTGCTACTTACAATGGGTTCACGCCATTGTGGATTGAGAGCTGTGGATTAAGATTAAGAACATGTGTGTATTGGGGTACATAATTCAATATACCACAGATTGTAAGAGCCCCTACCCTGCCTCCTGGTGCACAGGTGGTTATCTGCCATTCTGTAGGTGCTTAATGAATGCTCATGGACCCCAGATAACTGTTTATGATACCTGGTGACAGAATCCTTCCAGTCCCCATTAGTTTCTATAGAGACAGCCAGTGGACCTGATAGGGGAACCATGAAGACATTTGGGCATAAGTGGGCATGTAGGATGATAGTCTCTCTTTTATTAGCATAGAGATCAGCAAGGAATAGTATTTGTTGTCTTTATTTGATGGAAACCAATGTACATCCACTTATCCTCAGGGAAAGATGAAAGAAGTCTCAATGTAAAGCAGAATTGCGAGATCTGAAGTGGATTGTCATTTGGACTGGAGCTCCAGAGGAGCATCGTCCCTACCTCCCTTTACGTTACTAGAAGACTGATAGATCAGTGTGATAGAGGTGAGGGTATCCAACAGTGCCAGCAAATGTGCTTCTGCAAATAAGTGCAATGTCAAGCAGACATTGCTGCATGATCACAGATTCCCTCAGCCTTGGGAGGCAGCCATAGAATAGTCTTCCTTGCAGCATTTCAGAATTGTGACTATATTCCCAACCTGTATTATAGAATATGTTTTCTACTTTTTCCACTGAAGTGAGGACTAAAGTCAGGAAAGCCATATTAAAAATAACTGAACTCAGGGAGCAGTTGTGACTCAAGTGGTTGAGTACCTGCTTCCCACATGGGAGGTCTCAGGTTCAGTTCCTGGTACCTTCTAAAAACAAAAGCAAGCAACAAGCAAAGAAATGAAAAAACCAACTCAGGGGAGCTGTTGTGGCTCAGTGGTTGAGTGCCAGCTTCCCGCATACGAGGTCCCAGGTTCAGTCCCTGGCCCCAGTACCTTAAAAAAAAACCTGAAAAATCCTGAAATCATTACCCAATGGCTTTAGAAAAGGCCACACATGTTAAATCAGTAGAGACTTCAGAAATCACCCAGTCCAGACTCACTCAGTGAGAGAAGCCCATTCCAGCATCCCCTGCAAAGTCACCTGGGCTCTGAGAGAATGTCTTTTACCTCCACTGATCAGGAACTCACCGTTTTGCTAGGCAATTTATTGTATTACTCGAGGATTCACTGCTGTAATCTCATTTCTCTTCTTGACTAGAAACTTGGTAGTTCCACATTGGCACTCCTGAAAGTTTACTGTTTTGAAGACAGGAACCATGTCCACGATGAATTTCTTCACCAGCTTACATGCTGTAATGTTTCTGCACTATTTCATGAACTATGAACACTTTACATCTCAGGCAGTCTCCTCTCAGTGAATTTCCATTTGCCGGTATCCCCAGTGGCCCCAAGAACCTAATGCTGTTCCTGATGTGCTGTGATCAATGAAGGTACAATAGAGCTTTTTTGATTTGAATGCCCTACTTGTGTTATTGCAGATTAGGTTTGAGGTCATTTTTTTTAAGCATCAATTTCACCTAACTCACTGGGAACTTAAATTTCATAATTCACTTGACTTGTATAGTTTTTCCAATCTCTAGTAACAACTTTCAAAAGAGGAATAAATTGAAGTTGGCAACATTTGTTCCTCATGAACCCATGATGGTTCTTAATAGTCACAATTTTCTTTTGCAAGTGCCCACAAACCACCTCTGCTATAAAAGGTTTTAGAACCTTCTTGCAATTACAAGTCTCCCACCATCCCTCTTTTTCAAAAGGGGTCAGGAATTACTGGTCTTCCACCTTCAAACAGGTCTTCTACTCTACTTAGATTTATGCACAAGAACAAATTATTCCCAAAACTCCAGCATTTTCTACATCTAAGCCTGAAGGTCAAATTTACACATTTCCAAATTATCATTGTGGAATGGTAGATTTGGGTTTTCTATCATGCCATTGGCTGCTCAGTCTTGGTCTTTTTGCTCGCTTGTTTATTTCCTGCTCTGAATCTCTACTATTAGAGTACCCGAGGACTTGTACTAGGCTCTCTACACTGTGCCTATGTGGTTTCATCCACTTCTATGGCTTTCAATACTGTTTACATGCTCATGTCTCCCAAATTCTTATCTCGATTATGATTTCTCTTGAAAGCTTCACATTCATTCATTCACCTGTTGAACGGGACTACTTGGATGTGTTGGTGTCTCAGTCTTAACATGACCAAAACAATACTCAAGTTTCTCTGGTTCTCCCACCAAAACTTTTTCCTCCCTAACTCTTCCCTTTATCAGTAAGTGGCAACACTGTCCACACAATTGCCCAACCTAGGAGTCACCCTTGACTCCTGTCTTTCTTTCACCTTCCCCCTGCCCTTTCCAAACTGTTTGTAGTCTGGTTGGTTCTACTTTTACAATACAACTCACCACTTCTTATCTTTCCATTGCTACCTTCATGGTCCAAGCCACCATCGTCTCTTGGCACATCTATTTCAATAGTCCCCTTCACTGGTCTTCTACTTCTTTTCTCCTTCCAGATTATTTTCTGCTTAGCAGCCAGAATGATCCTTCAAACATGGGAATCCAATCATGCTGAAAACTCTCCAATGGTTTCCCATTATGGTACCTTACCAGGACCTGTGTGATCAGAGCCTGGCCCCCACCTACCCTCCTCCTACTTCTCCCATCTGATCTCTGCTGGACCTCAGACATGCAGGGCTCCTTTTCATGTCAGAGCCTTGTACTACCTGTTCATCTACCTGGAATGCTGCTCTCCCAGGTCTGTGCATTACTGGCTTCCTCTCACCAAGTATGATGGACACATTTCTGGTATGATCCCACTCTTCACCCTCACTTTACCCTGTTTTATTTTCTTCTTAGCATGTAATGTGATTTGTTTCCTTGTTTAATGAAATAGTCTGCAACTGGAATATGAACCTAGGAGGGGAACCTTGCCTATGTTGTTCACCATGATACTTCCAGTCCCTGGTCCATAGTTTGCATGCAGTATTTATTTACTAAATGCATCAAGAGATCTGAACTTAGATGATCAGTTATTTTCCCCTTTCATTGTCCTTTTGCAAAAACAATGGCCTTGTCTTTTTTGGTTTGAAATGTATTGTGTTGACAAAGGAAAAAATAAAAGGGGACTGGTTAACTTTTTTGGTCCTCAGTTAATACTGGGTTATCCTTCTAAAACTGGGTGCTATCCTCCCTTTTTCATCTTGCTCTGGAACAAGCTTACAACATTCCTTACATTGCTCTTAATATTCTCCACCACCCACCCCAAGACTCAGATTATCTTGGGGTCATGATTTTCTTTTGTATTTCTCCTGGTTCCGAGGCTCCCTCTTTTCTTTTTTGAGTATGGTCTTTTACAGTCTGAGTTTATCAGATAATTCAGAATTTTTTTTTAAAGCAAACAATACAAGGCAGTATATAATTAAGTCCCCAATTTTTGATCCAGCATTGTATTTTCTTACAAAGAACTTAATTATAGCCATGCCTTAGAGAATAGGCAGTGCCGTGGGCTTACAGTTTTGAAAACAATTGAATATAATTGTCATTATTTGACTAGCATAACCAATATCCTGTACATAATGTGGTTATATGAGATGCAAAATTATTTTTAAAAAGTCTAATAGAAAATATCATCATATTAATGAGTATGTAATTGTTGGCATCTTGTCACAGTGCCTGGCACATATTTGAAGCCAAAGGGATGTTGATATATTAACATATGAATTTCAGTTATTATTAATTTTTAATAAAGAAAACATTATATATACACCCAAAAGTCCTTCCCTCATTCCTTGCCATTCCTTTCTTCAGCATAAATAACTATTATCTTCAAGCTAATAAAGATTTCAAAATATATTTGATTCTGAATATATCATATATATAATATATGTCTATCATCTACCTAACTGCCATTTACCTACCTGCAGTTATTTAAATGGTGTCATGTTGTCTGTATCCCTCTGTAATTTGTATGCCTTTGAAATATGTCTGTGTTCATACATTTGGCTTCAGTGCATTCAGTACAATATTCCAATTCTCCACTGAGGGACAATTATTCTTTCTTTCCTTTTTTCTTTTATTTATTTTTTGCTGTTATGGGCAGACAAGGGAAAAGCACAAGGCAGAGTATATCCTGAACATGTCCCAGAATTTCTCCAGGCCACTTATCTAAAAGTGGATGTGCTGGGCATAGACCATCTATAGACGACCTTCAGACTTAAATTTAGTGGATGTTACCAAATTGCTTTCCAAAATAGTCACCCCATATAATAATACAGAAGTGTTCCTTCTTCCCTACATTCTTCCTACAGTTGGTGTTTTCAGATATTTGAATTTTTAAGCATGTATTGTTGCAATTTTTATCTGTGTTTTCTGTTTGTTTATGAGGTTGAAAGCAAATTTTCACGTCTTGGCCAATCAGGTATTTTCTTCTGTGAGTTTCCTTTTAATTTCATTGTTTATATATTTGTAAGGTTAGTGGTCATGTTTTATTGTTTATTTATTTATTTTTTTAAGATTTATTTTTATTTATTTATATATCCTCCCCTTGCTGCTTGTGCTTGCTGAGTTCATTTGCTTTTGCGTTTTTCTGTGTCTGCTTGTCTCCCCCTGCTGCGGTATCCCGCTGAGTCAGCTGACCACGCGGCGGCTTGCCTGCTCATGGTGGCTTGCCTTCTCCAGGAGGCCCCGGGAACCGAACCCGGGGCCTCCCATGTGGTAAACAAGAGCCCTACCAATTGAGCCACAGCTGGTTCCTGTTACATATTCTGGATATTCACTCTGGTGTTATATGAACTGCAGATATCTTCTGCCAGATTGTGGCTTTTCTTTTCATTTTGCTTATGGCATCTTGATCCTGAAGTTACACATTTTAAAGTACTTCACTTCATCATATTTTTCCTTTAAGGTTTATACTTTTTGTATCAGAGTTACAAAATCTCTTTCTACACCAATAGAATAAAGAGCTTATTTATCTTTCCTTTTATGGTTAGCCAATCATTCTGCACCACTTAATGAATGGCTAATTCTTTCCACATATTTGAAATTCCACTTTTGCAACTATTCCAAGTTCCCATATATGTGGTTCTGTTACTAGTTTCTGTTAGTAAGACTTAGCAGCAAGTCTTCATGTCTGAAAATTATGAATACTGCTTATATTCTTTCTCAGCATTGTCTTGGCTTTATTCTGCCATACAAGTGTTAGGATTGGCTTGTCTAGTTCTGAAGGAAAACCCTGTTAAAATTTTGATTGGGACTGTGAGGTATTTATTGGCAATATCGAGTGTTCTGTTCTATAAATACGGTAGCACTCTCCATTTATTTTAGACCTTTATTTTATGTCCTTTAATTAATTTTTATGGTCTCCCTAAATATCTTACATATATTTTATTGAATTTATTTCTTGGTACTTAATTTCCATTGTAATGTAAACTCATATTAAAAAAACACAAAAATCATTTTATAATTGTGGCTAAGTGCATGTATGCACAGTTTTATTATAACTTGACTGCCAATTCTTTTTATTCTCATATTAGGACCTTCATATTTTTATGTAATATATTCTGACTTACAGTCAATTTTGTCTGATTTTAATATAATTAAGCCCACTTATTTGATTAATATTTGCCTGGTATTTCATTTCACATTATTTTACTTTCAAATTTTATTTGTATGTATTTTAGCTGTCTCCCTTGTAAACAGCATGTGGTTAAATTTTATGTTTATTAAAATAAGAACTGAGAGTCTCTTTTAGTGGACAAATTTAATCCATTCACCTTTACTTCAATTACTGTTGAAGTTGAATTAGCATGCTTTCTAGTCATTCATTTATATTATTGAGGTATAATTTACATGGAGTAAAATGCATAAATACAGTTTGATAAGTTTTAACAAATATATAATTTAATCTATGCTCCAATTGAGATATAGAACATTTCCATAATCCAAGGAAGTTTCCCCAGGCTTCTGTGAGGACAATCCTCCCCTACCCAGAGGTAACCACTGTTCTGATTCTATCACATAGATTAGTTTCTATGTGATAGTTTCCTACATTATGTACTCTTTTTTTGTCTGTTTCTTTTGCAAAACACAGAATTTTAAATATCTATCCATATCGTTGCATGAATGAGTGAAATAATTTATACTGCTAAGCAGTATTTCACTCTATACATATACTACCATTTGTTCTTCCATTCTATTGTTGATGGACAGTAAAGTTGTTTACAGTTTTTGAATTTTATGAATGAAAACTCTGATGATTTGTGTACAAGGAATTTTGTGGACATATATTTTTATTTATTTTGGGTAAATGTCTACAAGTAGAATTTCTGGGTTTAATGATAAGAGGATGAGCACCTTTATAAGAAACTAGAAACTGTTTCCAAAATTATTGCATCATTTTTACATTGCCATCAGCAGTTCCAGTTGTGCCATATTATTGTCAACAGAAGCTGTTTCCAAGTTTTTCAATGCAGGCATTTTGGAGAGGTAGTGTATCTGATTATGGTTTTAATTTATTTTTCTTTACTGACTTATGATATTGAGCATTCTTCTATGTGTTTATTGTTCATTTGTATATCTACTTTTGTATACCATATGTTTAAGTGTTTTGATCATTTTTTAATTGGGTTGTAAATCTTATTATTGCATTTTATGGGTCTGTTATATGTTTTGGATACAAACACTTTGATAGACATATATATTGTGAATATTTTCTCCCACTAAGTAGCTTATCTTTTAATTTTCTGACTTTTGAAGAGCAGATGTTTTTAGTTTTGATGAACTCTGTTTTATCTCCCATAATTAATATTTCTTTTATCCCATCAAAAAATCTCTTCCTACCCCAAACTTTCAAAAATTGTTTCCTAGAAGTTTTATACTTTCAATTACATTTAGGTCTATGAACCACTTTGGATTAATTGTTGTTTATGGTATGGTGTTGAGGTTGATGTACACTTTTAAAAAAGAAAGATATCCAGTTTTCCAGCACCATTTATTGAAAAGACCATCATTTACCCTTTCATTTACCTTGCTGCCTTTGTCATAATCAATGGACCATTTATATGTCTGTATCTATTTCTGTTCTATATATCTATACTTAGTCTTTATTTCTCTGATTCAATAGTAAGTCTTGAAATCAGGCAGTATAAACCCTCTGACTTTGCTCCTCTTTACCCAGTCATTTTGGCCATTCTTTTAAATTTTAGAATCAACTCATCTATTTTTTCAAAAAATCTACTGGGATTTATTTTGTGATTGCACTGAATCAAGATAAATTTGGGGGAGAAATGATATCTTCCTTCAATCCATGAACATGGTATATCTCTTCATTTAGTTAGATCTTACAATTTTGTGAGCTACATTTTCTGATTTTCAGCATACCAGTTTTGCTCATCAAAATGTTTTGCATTTTATAAATAGGTGTTATTTTTCCTTTTAAAAAAATAACCTTTTACTTTCAGAGTAGTTTTAGATTTACAGAAAATATTGAAGGGTAGCATAGAGACTTACTGTACACTCCTGACCCAGTTTTCCCATTTATTAACATCTTATATTACTGTTGTACATTTGTCACAACTAAGAAACCAGCATTAATACAGTACTATTAACTAAACTCCAGACTGTTCACATTTCACAAGTTTTCCACTAATGTCCTTAGTCAGTTCTAGGATCTCATCCAAGACACCACATTACATTTAGTCATTATATCTCTTTGGTCTTTTCTGGTTGGTGACAGTTTCATAAACTTTCCTTGTTTTTATAATCTTGACAGTTTTGAGGAGTACTGATCAGGAATTTTGTACAATATCCTTCAATTTGTATTTTTTTGATGTTTTTCTCATAATTAAATTGGTTATAGGTTTTAGGGAGAAAGACCTCAGTGGAAGGTAAACCTTTCCCTTTTTGAACTTGTCAGAGTTGGAACTGGGAGGGTTGTGGGTTGTCGTTTGAAATATTTTGTTTCCTCTTTGAATTCAATTCCAGCAGGATCCTTAAATCCTCTTTTCTTGCTTCTCCTATAATGGTGCTTTCCTGGGGGTGTGGAAGGGAGATGAGAATTGTTAGGATGGGTGATTTATTTTCTCATTTGGGAGTCAGTCTCACTGGTCCATGCTTTTATCAGAGGCTTGGCAGATTTCTTCTCATCCACACAAATTATTTCTGACTAGGTGTGATGCCCACTCCTCTAACAATCCATACCCAAAACAAAGTTGAGGCTCTCTGCTCACCTGTGAAAGCCTCTTTTCTCTGTTATTCAGTTTTTCAAGGCTTCCATTGCTTTTTTTTTCTTTTGCTATTTTTAACAGTTTATCAAGATATATTCACACACCATACAATCCATCCAAAATATACAATCAGTGGTTTTTAGTATAGTCACAGGGTTGTGCATTCATCACCACAGAAAATCTTAGAACAATTTCATTACTCGAAAAAGGAAAACCCTACACTCCTTAGCAATCACCTCTTAATTCCTCTATCATTCCCTAGCCCTACATAATCACTAATCTAATTCCATCTTCATAAATTGATTGATATTTTCATTTTATATGAATGGAATCATACAATATGTAGTACCTTATGTCTCTTTTCTTTTGCTTAGCATAATGTTTTTTTTTAATCTGATATTAACATCTTATATCATTAACATACATTTCTTCAGTTTCAAAGAAAAACAGTCATATATGCAATATTACCCATATATTACTCATTTTTTACATGAGGTTTCACTATGCTATACATGTTACATTTTTTAGCTTTCCTTCTAGTAATATATACGATGACCTTAGATTTTCCCTTTCAACCATGGTCATACCCATATAATAGCACTGCCAGTTACAAATACTGTGATTTGCTTTCACCATTTGTATTCATTTCCAAAGATTTACCAATAACCTTTTTACCAATCCTGCACAGATTAACCCTCAGCCTTCTATTCTCTACCATCATTCTGTTTTCTGGTGACCTATATTTTAATTATTAACTCCATGAGTTTACACAATGTATTTAGTTCATAATAGTGTAATTATACAGCATTTGTCCTTGCTTTACTCAACATAATGTCCTCCAGGTTCATCCATGTTCTCATATGCTTCATGACTTCATTTCTTCTTATAGCTGCCTAATATTCCATCATTTCATGGCTCTTTACTGGCCCCTTAGAATACATGGCTTTTATTTTGTCTGGTGCTTTTGTTCTTTTTTAGCTTTATTTTTCAAGAAGTTTTAGATTACAGAAAAGTTACATAGAAAATATAGGAGATTCCCATATACCCCACTCCCTCCTCCTCTCACATTTCCCCCCACTAAGAACAACTTTCATTAGTGTGGTACATTTGTTACAATTGATGAACAAATATTGAAGCATTGTTAGTAACAATGGTCTATAGTTTACCTTATGGTTTATACTTTGCATCATACAATTTTATAGGCTTTGACAAAATGCAAAATGGCCTGTATCCGTCATTGCAGAACCATGCAGAACAATTTCAATGCCCTAAAAATGCCCCATGGTCCACCTATTCTTCCCTTCCCCTCCCCTCAGAACCTCTGGTAACCACTATCTTTATGTCATTATTACAAGTTCTTCTGTTACTACAATAATAAATCTTGGTGCTTTCTTGTTGAGAAACAAGAGAAATGGTTCAGCATTGCTTTCTATGTCCTAACTAGATGTAATTTTAGTTGGACTTTTTCTTTACCTTGTTTATTTGTTATGAAATTTTCCTCCTTCCTTCTGTTGAGTTCTTTGATTTCTTTTCTTTGCACTTTTTCTTTTATCCTTTCATTGGTTTGCAAGTTATATATTTCTTTTATAATTTTTAAAAAGTCAGCCATATAGTTTTAATATGAATGCTTACCTTAAATTTGAAATATATGTAATGTTTTAATTCTCATCATCCCCTTTAACTATATGTTGTAATTTCATGTTTTGTCTCACCTTTTTCTATAAAATTAGTAATTAATATTAATATTTATGCACTCAGGTATTGGCTTTAATTTTCCCAATTTGTTCACCATTCACTGTCTCCTATAAGGTTTAAATTCCTTCTCTTTGTGATCCATTCTTTGTTTATTCTTTTAGCAATGGTCTCTGGGTGGTAAATTTTTGCATGCTTTCTGTGAAACTAGTTTTTGCCCTTTGCTTTTCTTGAATGGTAATTTACTTGAGGAGAAAATTCTAGGCTTACTATTTATTTTTGCTCACTATTTTTAGTATATTATTCAATTTTCTTCTGGCCTATCCTGTTGTTTTTGAGAAGTTTGCTGCCAGTTAAAATGCTGTCTTTGGTTCTTGCGCTCTGCCGACTTGCTTCTGAGATATTTCTCTTTGTCTTTGGCATACTGTAGTTTTAATATGAGGTATCTAGATATGGATTAATTTTTATTTAAGTTTTTAACGTTTGCCTAGTATTTCAGTGCATACTTTTTTTTTTATAAATCCTTTTTTTTTTTTTAAGATTTATTTATTTTATTACATATCTCCCCTTCCCCCCGCTGTGGCGACGCGCCGAGAGTGGTCACTGCGCAGGCGCGGCTTTCCCCGCTTGTGGGCTATCTCTGCGTCCGTTCACGGCCGGCTTTCATTTCGCGGGTGGCTGGCTGCGCTCCATCCGCGGGCGACCTGCCCTGCCCGTGGCGGCTCTTGCCATGTCCGTGGCAGCTTCTTGCCCTGCCCACGGCGGCTCCGGCCCACCCATGGCGGCTTGCCATTCTCAAGGCGGTTTGCCCGCTAGGAGAGGTCCCCGGGAACCGAACCCGGGGCCTCCTATGTGGTATGCCGGCACCCTATCCACTGGGCTATCGAGCCGGCCCCATCAGTGTATACTTTATTAACTGGGCTCATGTTGATAGACATTTAGATTGCTTCTATTCTTTTATTATATCAAAAGTGCTTCAGTGAACATCCTGGTACAGCATCCTTGTAACCTGAATAAATGCCCTTTGTTTTATGATGTAAATGCCAAAATTTTATGATGTATTTCAATATATGGTAGTTTGATAAATCCCTGCCATAGCATTAATCTTCCTTTTTAAAAACATCTTCTTTGCAATTTTCACTGATTATTCTTCAGGTTAACTTTAGACAATTTGATCCAGTTCCAAAATAATGAGATGGTATTTATTTTAAAGACTTGTTTTAAGGAAAATTGATGTAGGTATAATATTATGTCTTCCTATCCAAGGGTTTCCATGGTAAATCTCTTCATTCGCCTTCTTTTCATACCCCAGCATACTTTTATAGTTTTATTTGGATAGGTCCTGAATATATATTGTTTTGTAGTTCTAGGTGTTTTGTGTTTTTAAGGTATTTTTTAATCTGATATTTTCCTGGTATGTTTCTACTAGTATATTGCATAAAACTTTATTTATTTTAGTGTACTTATTTTGATCCAGGGTAACTTATTTAATTCTCTTCCTGGTTCTATTAGTTTTTTTTTTTTTT
>PVKH010007127.1:0-20480 GCA_004027955.1 Chaetophractus vellerosus | reverse complement strand
TTCAGAAATAGGTCCCATGGCCATTCCCCCAATCATTGGCAGAGCTAATGAGATTGCTATATTTTTCTCAGAGTAATCCTTTAGAGTGGAGTGGGTGTTCGGGAGTCTACAGCACTGACCACTAGAGTTTTTTGCATTTTATCAGTGGCAGAATGTGTTATTTCCCCCTATATTTCAATTTCAACAAATGTAATCCTCTCTTTTAATTGTGAATATTGTATCACTTAAATTTAAGTACATTTATAAGGACCTAAGTTGAAACTTAAAAGTTTGGACACTTCAGTACCCTTACATTTTATATGTAACTAGTTTTTATATTTTCACACCTGAAATAAAATAATTTTTATAGCCTTAAAAAAACCTATAGTGGCTTAGTTTCCACAGAATTTTCCACAAAGCTGTCTTGATATCCTTCTTCTTATGTTATATATTATAAGGTTCAAAGAGGGAGGCACCAGGGACTGATTTGGTGAATCAGGGACTGGCTTCTGATAGGTGATTACAGTTGTCACAAAGAAAAATGTGGTCACAACTATGAGATGAGGCTTGCAGGTGAAGAAGGCTTTGGGTGACTCTTATTCTGATGGCATTTTCAGAACTGTATTGAAAATGGAGAAAAGGTAATGGAAACTAAAAAGAAAAGTCCAAATATACAAATATAATCCCTACTGCAACAGTGGCATCAACAATGGTATACATCTTAGGGCAAGAAATCTTCAGTACAGATATCATAGATAAACTGAGGGACACTTCTGGAGCCACAAAAAAATAGAAAAAGAATGTGCCAGATGAGTATAAACCTACCAAAATCCTTCAAAGAACCAGGTGGCAACTGCCATCTTCACACAGATTCCACCGTCCATGATGATGTCATAGTGCAGTTGGTGGCAGATGGTTACATAGTGATCACATGACATGGCCTTGTTGTTCAACATCTGAGATGCAAAGAAGTGAGTCACCAACAAGATCTGTAACACACATACTGAGAAAGAAAAAATTCTCCTTTAGGACAAAGAATTGAGAAAAATGTTTGGGACTGTGATTGAAATGAATCAAGAATCAAGGAAGGGTAAATATTTCATGGAAAAGTACATGGGGGTGTGAAGACACTGGTCTAGGGTGAGCAGTGGGATAATAAGAAAGTTCCCCATAAGTGTCACCAAGTAAACAAGAAAACAGAAAGCCATGAAAGAGCTGGATATTCCTACTGTCACAGAATTCCATGAGGAAGAATTCCATCACCACCATATGACTGAACATGTCTTTGAATCTGTTGCAACTCTTGTAGGAAAATGAAGGTAAAGACACACACCATGGTCATACTAAACATTTCCCCTTTTGAATAATATTTTTCATTTCTGTAAGAATTCATCTGGTTATGTTTATAAAACATACAAAATTTTACTCTCCTTAATAAATTGTAAGTTTTTGTAATCTTTATGTGTCAATGCCAATATGTGTTAGAATACAGTATATGCCAAGTGAGGAGTCACTCACCTGGCATATTTATTTATAAAGTATTTACTTTTATAAAATTTATCCTGGATTCAGTATAGCTGAATTCTCTAAGAACAATCATGGATACAATGCATTGAATCTTTAAAGTAGCTCAAATTCAGAGAAGGTTGTCACTATAATTTTTGTAAAAATACTTGTTTTTAATATTCAAAAACATTATTCAAAGAAAATAAAATACTTTCCCATTTAATATCATTATTGAATAAATTGCACAAAAGAAGAAAATGAGAGATTTTATGATAAATTATTAGGAGAGCAGGTGTAGCTCAGTGGTTACACCTGTTTCACATGTATGAGGTCCCAGGTTCAATCCCTGGTACCTTCTTTAAAAAAATAATTAAAAAGTGAGAGCATGGCAAAATAACAGTATTCATGATGATAAAAAAGAGAAAAGTTTCACTTTTCTAGCACACAGGGCACTAATACACGTACTTGCTTATTCTCTTTTCTCTCTCTCTCTCTCTTTCTCTCTTTCTCTCTCTTTCACAGACACACACGCACACACAGACTCTCCCTCCATCACAGAGTGTATATCCAATATTATTAAAGGCAAGTTAGAAGCACATATTACAGAAAAATATTTGAAATAAAAGTGTAACAAGTTAAGCATAGCAATTACAATAGTGATGAGCATTGCTGGGTTCATTCTTCAATGAGTAGGAGTAATTTTCCTTCAAGGAGGAGGAGTAATTTTTCCTCTGAGAAAAATAGAAAGTAGGAAATATTTAATGAAGAAAATACAGAATAATTGTAATTGAAAGGAGAACAAAAATAAGAGCTTTTCATTCATATACTAGAAAATTCAGTCATTTACTTCCTGCTCTTTTCTAAGATGTTTATTTGTTATTAGTTTGTTTTAAAAAATATAAGGAGCATGACCCAATGTTAATCCTTCCAAGATATCAAACTGCCTCTGGTTCTTTTGAGAGAGAAATCATCAATTGTTTTAAGTATGACAGTAGCATCTTTGAAAGGCCCATATTTTATATGTCACAACCATTTGAATATCAGGAAAAAAACATTTTTAATTCAAAGAAGTCTATGAAGGCAATTGATATAGTCTCTTCTTATATAAGTTGTATCTAAAATTGACATCTTGATGGAGGATTTGTCTGAACCCCTCCCCAAAAAATTGAATTGAGTATCTGTGCTCTTGACATTGGGCCATTCAGATTAACATAGAGACTCTTACCATACTGTAAAGAGAAAAACTTACTTGATCGGCTGGACTACAGTTTTAAGGTATGGTTTAATGATTTCTCTAGAATCTGCAAGAAGATACAGAAACCTTCATAAATCATTGAGAGTATATTTTTTAATTTATTTCTTTCCTGGAAGTTATACATTTGCAATTTTCACAGAAATTATCTTCTCAAGGGATATATTTTGAATCTGTACCTGTGTGATACATACATCGAATAATTTTCCTAATGTTTCCTCCAGTGTCTCATTGTTGACAGTTATTACAATGCATGAAAACTAATGCATTCAACCTGCTGGCCTGTATCCTTAGAATTTTAAAGTGAAGATGTTGGAATCTATGATACCTCCATATCTAAACTGGACTTATTACTATAAATACATAGTAAAATTGATCAAATACAGGTGAGTATCAGGCACACTCCTAGGTGCTTTGAATATTATAGTTTATTCCCATTTCTATCCCATAGCAATCCTTCAGCTACATACTGGTTTTATCACCACATTATATATTATGAGACATTTAGTGAGCCAAATAAATTTCTTCTTCATACATTAAAATAGAAGAGCTAACTCTCTTGGCCATTTGCATATGACTTCTTGCCAATGTGTTGTTTTCCATGGTAAGAGATAGAACACTCATTGCTAAAATTGTTACAAAGATTTGCTGATGAGAATATTGAATAAGAGTCTTTATTCTTTTTCATAAGTGCAATTTAAGTTTAGCTCCACAACTGTACTATAGCGCGGTGAGGACAATACACTTTTTTTACTTATTTTTTAATTTCCCTTTTTTTTTAACAAACTCATGTCAAGGGCTGACTTTCGATTGAAATTCTTGATTATGACCTCTTGGATAACCATAGAGAATTGGATCAGACATAACCCCTCATAGGTAATGCAATGGAGAAAATGACTACATGACCAGGGTGACCTCAATTCTTTTTCTGGAAAATCTGAGGAATAAAAGCTCACAATAAATGAAGTGAAAAAGTTGAAGAGACTTTAGATATTGCATAGATCAGCTCATTGCTGGAAAGTTTACAGTCCAAATAAGTAGCATATTTTTTCAGAGGCTTTTGTTTATTTATTTCTATTTATTTTCCTAGGATGAAAGAACCCCTGGTATTTAGACCTACCTGGTAGGATTATAAATAGTAATGCTCTGAGTGGTGCCAAAGTTTTATTTTTCTCAATAATTGTTCTACTATTGATGATGTAAGGGAAAAATTAATGAAGTTCATGTCTGAGGTCCCCCTCTTGTCCTTTTCAAGAGTTTGAAATCATTTTTGATTTGTTGTACAGTGACCTTGAGACAATAGTGGACTGTAAAACAAGTGTGATGCTCTTGGTGAGCAAGATTGCAATTCTGCATGAAACACTATTAACCTAGAGTAACTAATAGTTTCTAGCCCTGGAATTAATAACTCACATCTCATGCTGTTGCTCTTGTGCTATTGTCTTTTCCCATGGTTTTTCACTGGGATATTCCAATGGGGCATCATCATGGACTAAAAATCACCAGATAATGTAGATGTAACTTTAATTGAGCATCTTTTTATGTACTTTTTGGGCATTTGTATATTTTCCTTGAAGAAATATTTGCCCATTTTTTATTGAATTGTTTGACTTTTTAATGTTGAATTGAAGGTTGTTTTTATATATACTGGACTAAAGCACCTATTAGATTTGCTGTTTATAACTATTTTCTCCCATTGTGTAGGTTGTCTTTTTAATTTCATGATGATGTCCTTTGATGGACAAAAGTTTTTTGTTTTTATGAGGTTCAATTCCCTCAATTTTTCTTTCCCTGATTGTGCTTTTGGTGTAAAATATAGGAAGCCTTTACCTAATACAAGGTCCTAAAGATACTTCTGAAAGTTTTCTTCTAAGTGCTTTATACTTTTGTTTCTTATATTTAGGTCTTTTATCCATTTTGAGGTGTTTTTTTTTTTGCATATAGTGTGGAGTAGGGGGTCACCATAATTCTCTCACACATGGAGATCTAGTTTTCTCAATTGGAGAATAGTTGAAGTGACAACTGCTTTCCAATTGAGTGGACTTCACAGTCTTGTAAAATATCAATTGACTATATATGTGAGGGTTTGGTTCTGATCTCAATTCAATTCCATTGTTCTATTTCTATCTTTTGACAGTATCATGCTGTTTTGATTACTATGGCTTTGTAAAAAGTTTTAAGATCAAGAGTGTGAGTACACCAATTTAATTCTTCTTTTTCAAGATGGCTTTGGCTACTGTGGACCCCTTACACTTCCATGTAAAGTTATTGATTGACTTTTCATTTTTTGCAAAGAAGGATGTTTGAATTATTTGGGATTGCAGTGAATTAGTAAATTGCTTTGGGTAGAATTGAAATCTTAACATATTTACTCTTCCAATCCATGAACACAGAATGTCCTTTATTTAATTACATCTTTTTAATTTGTTTTAGCAATGTTGGTAGTTTTTCATGTACAAGTCCTTTCCATTCTTTGTTAAATGTATTCCTATAATTGATTCTTTTCCTTGCTATTGTATATGGAATTATTTTCTTGATTTCTCCTTCAGATTGTTCATTACCTGTGTATAGAAACACTACTGATATTTGAGTTTTGATTTTATTTGTTGCCACTTTGTTGAATTTTATTTTTAGCCTAGTAGCTTTGTTGTGAATTTGTCAGATTTTTCTATATATAAAATTATGTCATCTGCAAATAGCGTAAGATTGACTTCTTCATTTACAATTTGAATGCTTTTATGTCTCTTCCAGTATAATTTTGAATAACAGTGTTGACAATGGGCATCTTCTCTGTTCCTGATCTTAGAGAGAAATCTTTCAATATTTTACCATCCAGTTTGCTGAAAGCAGTGGTCTCTTCTTACATGAGCTTTGTTATGTTGAGGACATTCCCTTCTCTTCCTAATTTTCTAAGAGATTTTAACAAGGAGTGACAGACTTGGTCAAATGCTATTTCTGCATCAATGGAGATGAGATATATATATATATATTTATTTAAATTTCATTGCTTTAATGTGGTTTATACATTAATTGAGTTTATGTTGAACCAACCTTGCATACATGAGATAATTCCCATTGGATCAAGGTGTATAATTCTTTTAGTGTTGTTGAATTTGGTTTGATAGTATTTTCTTGAGGAACTTTGTCAGTATGTCCATAAGATATATTGTTCTCTAATTTTCTTTTTTATGTCAACTTTATCTGACTTTGTTATGAAAGTGATATTGGCCTCAGAGAATGAATCAGGGTGTTTTACCTCCTTTTCAGTTGGAAGATATTGAGCTGGATTGGTATTAATTCTTCTCAAAAAGATTTGTAGAATTCACCTGTGATGTCATCTGGTACTGTTAGGGGAATTTAATGACTGATTCAGTAT
Organism: Chaetophractus vellerosus; assembly: GCA_004027955.1. NCBI lineage: Eukaryota > Metazoa > Chordata > Mammalia > Cingulata > Chlamyphoridae > Chaetophractus > Chaetophractus vellerosus. Next base: position 14,367 of record PVKH010007127.1, on the reverse strand, counting down.
CTTTACTTGTGATTGTTTTGTTGAGGTCTTGTTTTTCTTCTAGAGTCAATGTAGGTTGTTCAGGAGTTTCAAGGAATTTGCCAAATTCATCTCGATTGTCTAAATTGTTGGCATACAGTTTTTCATAATATCCTGCTATGGCCCTTTTTATTTCTGTGCTGTCAGTAGTAATTCTCCCATCTAATTTCTGATTTTATTTATTTGAATCTTCTCTCTTTTCTCCTTTGTTAGTCTAGCTAAGTGTTTTATCAATATTATTGATCTCAGAGAAGCAGCTTTTGGTTTTGTTGATTCTATTTTGTTGTTGTTGTTCTCAATTTCAGTTATTTCTGCTCTAAGATTTGTTATTTCTTTCATTCTGCTTGCTTTGTGATTACTTTACTGTTCATTTTCTAGTTCCTCCAGGTGTTTAGTTATGTCTTTGATTTTAGCTATTTTTTCCTTTATATTAATATATTTTATTAGAGAAGTTGTGAACTTACAAAACAATCATGAACATGTGTGAATTTCCCATACAACACACCTCCACCAACATACTAATTGTTATGGCACATTTGTTACATATTATGAGATAATATCATCAGACAATTCCAAATAAATATGTTCTATACTGTACATTTGTTATATATATTTTTCCATAGTCCCCTATTATTAAGACAGAACATCTGTGGTATTAATACAAGAATATTACAGTATTTCTGTTAACTGTATTCCAAAGTTTACATTAATTGAATTTTTCCCATGCTTCTCTACATTCTTACCACCTTATAATAGTGATGTATATTTGTTCTAGTTTGTAGTACATTCATGCATTTGTACTATTAACCACAATTCTCATCCACATCTGGGTTCACAATATTATTCAGTCCAGAGATTATTTGCTAGCTTTCTTTCAATTGACATATACATCACTAGACTATCCTTTTCAGCCACAATCACATTTGTAAACCAGTTACATTAGTTCTACTCATTAAAATTTGTTATCATCAATAAATTCATCTAGGGCTATAAATTTCCCTCTCACCTTTGCTACATCCCATAAGTTTTGACATACTTGTTCTTGTTTTCTTGCATTTGAAACTATTTACTAACTTCTTTTGCACTTTCTTCTTTGACCTACTGAATGTTTAAGAATGTGTTGTTTGGCCTAGTATTTGTGAGTTTACCAGTTTTTTGCCTATTATTTATTTCCAGCTTCCTTCGTTATGATCAGAGAAAGTGCTTTGTATAATTTCAATCTTTTGAAATATTCTGTTTTGTGGCCCAACATCTGGTCTATCTATGAGGACTTGGGAAGAATGTATATCCTGCTGGTATGGGGTGCAATGTTATGTATATGTCTGTTAGGTCTAGTTCATTTACCATACTGTTCATCCTTATTGATGTGTGATCTAGTTGATCTATCTATTAATGTGAGTGGTGTATTGAAATCCTTAACTAATATTGTAGAGACATCTATTTTCCCTTCATTTTGCCAGTGTTTGCCTCAAGTAATTTGGGGTACCCTGGTCAAATGAATAAATATTTATAATTGTTATTTCTTCCTCATGGATTGTCACTTTTATTAATATACACTGCCCATCTTTATCTTTTATAATGGCTTTGTATTTAAAGTCTGTTTGTCCACTTTTAAGCTACTTCTGCTCTTTTTTGGTTATTGTTTGTGGGGAATATCTTTTTCCAACATTTCACTTTCAGCCTATTTGTATCCTTGGGTCTAAGTTGAGTCTCTTCTAGAGAGTGTATAGATAGCTGATAATTTTTATGTATTCTGTCAGCTTGTGTCTTTTGATTGGGGCATTTAATCAATTAACATTCAATTTTAGTCAGTGTTATTACTGTATATGCGTTACTTACTCCAATCATTTTATTATTTGTTTTTCATATGTCATATCTTATTTTTTAGTTTCTTATTCTTTTAGTGATCCTTTCTGATAATCTTCATTTCTACACTCTTCTCCAAGTCTCTCTCTCTTGTCTTTTCATTTCAGTCTGCAGAACTGCCTTTATAGTTTCTTGTAGGGCTGGTCTCTTGGTGATGAACTCTTTCAATTTCTGTTTATCTGTGAATAGTACACCCTCTCAGTTTCTGTTTATCTGTGAATTTTCACCCTCGTTTTTGTTGGATGGTTTTGCCAGATAAAGAATTATTGGCTAGCAATTTTTCTCTTTCATTATCTTAATTATATCCAACCACTGCTTTTGCACTTCCATATTTTCTGATGAGAATTCCATGTGAATTATTATTAAAGTTCCTTGTGATGGTTCATGCTTTCCTCTTGCTGCTTTCAGAGTTTTTTCTTAATCCTTGGCAATTGACATTCTGATAAGTAAGTATCTCAGAATAGGTCTATAATTTATCCTTTCTGGAATGTGTTTCATTTTTTGGGTGTGGATATCCATGTCTTTAATCAGAGTTGGGAAGCACTTGGCCATCATTTCCAAAAGCATGCCTTCTTCCCCTTTTCCCTTATCTTCTTTTCTTAAACTCTGATGACATGCTTGTTAGTGTGATTCATTCTATCATTCATTTCTCTAAGTCTCTGCTCTTTTTTTTCATTTTTTCTATAATTTCTTTTAGCTTTTCACTTTCAGATATCCTGTCCTTTAAGCCACTGATTATTTCTTCTGCCAATTCAAATCTCTTGTATGCCTCTAATCTATTTTTAATGTCATCCATTGTCTTTCATTCACTTAAGTGCTTTTATTTTTCTGTTTAATCTCTCAAATTTTTCTTTCTGCTCACCCACTGTCTTCTTAATATCTCTATCTATTTAGCCATATTTTCATTTTAACTCCTTGAAATGATTTAGGAAATTTGTTTGGACATCACTGATTAGTTGTTTCAAATCCTGCATCTCACCTGGCATTTTATTTTGTTACTTTTACTCAATATATCTTTCTGTTTCTAGTATGGGTTGTAAATTTTTGCTGATGTATAGACATCTGATTACAATGATGAGTTTATTCTGATGTGGTCAGCTTCTTTCTCTTGCCTAGGGTTTTATTGTTCTTTGGCTTTCTATTATAGCTGTTCTTGGTTCCACATTTCCAAACTGATAAAATTGTCCATGTTTAAGTGATCAAAACAGGGCCAGCAACCCACTAATGGAGAGCAGAGAATGTCCAATGGCCCAAGGGAGGGGGACAGTAAAGATGCAGAAAACTTTTTATTTCCAAGAATGCTGACAGTTTGAAATTCTTTTATGTTTCCCCAAATGAGAACTACACTATTCCTGTGGGTGTGAGACCCTTTTAACAGGATTACATCAAATTGGGTCTCTGCCCTCTTGCTGGATCTGATAAAAATGGAGATACACAGAGACACACACAGAGAAAAAAAAGCAGCAGCCATATTATATTGATCCAGTCATGTGGGAGCAAGGGCTGCAGGAAAACAGAAGCTTTTGAGAGACTCAAAGAGCTAACAGCAAGGGAGAGATAGGCCATGTGCCTGATATCTTGCAGCTACACTCAGAAGGAGTGAAAAAGCAGAGACTGATAGTGGAGGCCCAGAGAGAGACAAGCCCTGTGCTTGATAGCAGTCAGGTGTGCTCTGGGAGCTGGGCCCCAAGAGATGATAAATTCTGGAGGGAAGGCAGAGACCTTGGCAGAGATTGGTGGCCATTTCACCACATGGCTGCTGACTTTGATGAGAAAACACCTTTGACAATGCCTTTGTATGGTGATTTCATGGCCTTGGAACTAAAAGATTTTATCCCAAAGAAATGCCAACATATTTCTGGTTATTTGTATCAGCAGCCCTTTGGCAAAGTAAAACAAACTTTCCTAGTTTGCCAGCAGGTGGCTCTCTTCAGCAAAGTTTTCCCTTAGCCTTATGGTGGAGTGTAATTACTCCAACCTTCACTGGGTGTGTGGTGCAGAAACAATATTTGTGCATGTTTCCTCCTTACAGGTCAGGTATTCATAGCCAGCCCCCACATTTCAAACTCAAGGATCAGAAGCCATAGTCAGCCCATGGCCTCATCCACCCTTTATCCAAGGAGGAAAAATTTCTACTCCCCTCTGTGTTAGTGGTAGCCAGACCTGGTCATGGGTGTTTGCCTTGAGGGTATGGAATGGGCTTCATTCCCAGCAATAGGGGTAAATTACTCCTGGTATTTTCTTCAGCTTCATTGTCTCCCTCTTCTGCTCCCTCCTGAATAATGTACAACACTCCCCTGGTCTGCAAACTTCTAAAACATTTTTTTCACACAGTTTCTGCCTTTTCTTTTGCTGTTTTTAGAAAAGAAGTGAGCCATCTTTGTCTCTCTGCTGCCATCTTCCAAGATCTCAATATATTTGCATTTATTGAAACTTGTTTTCTGACAAGCAATATGTTACATATTGCTTGTCCTGGAGAATGATCCATGTGCACCAGATAATAATTTTATTTGGGTGCATTTTTCTGCATATGTCTGTTAGGCCTACTTGGCTAGAAAATCATGTCTTGTATTTTCCTTATTGACCTTCTGTTTAGATCTATTCACTAGAGAAAGCGGTGTTTTGAAATCTCTCACTATCACTATTGAACTATTTATTTCTCCCTTTAAATCGATCAGGACTTTCTTCATATATTTTGAAGATCTGTGACTTGATGCATACAGATTTATAATCACTATGCCTTCTTATTGATTGACATATTTTTCTGTATATAGTGACCTTCTATATCTCTCATAACAGGTTTTGACTTAAAGACCATTTTATCTTGAAATTAGTGTAGCTGCCCCAGCTCTTTTTGGTAATCATTTCATGGTATATTTTTTCCCCATCCTTTCACTTTCAGGCTCCTTGTGGCTTTGAAAATAGGGAAAGATTCTTGTAAGCACCATATACTTGTATCACACTTTTAAAAATATTTTGGCAATCTCTGCCCTTGTATGCCATTTACATTTAAAGAGTATAAACCATTTACATTAAATTAATCCATTTACTTATAAAGCATGACTTTTTTGGCCATTTTGCAATTTGGTCTATGTATATCATACTTTTTCTCCCTCAATTTTCTTATTAACACCACTTTCATATTTATTTGATTTTTTTATTGTGCCATTTTGGTGACTCAGTGATAGAGAATTCCTTTATTTCTCAATGTGCTTTTAGACACTTTTATTTTAAATGTTTAATTATAAAATTGCATAAAAATGAAATGTATTTTGGATGCAATTTAACCACATCAATTAATTTTACCTATAAAAATACAAAGCTTATTTTAATTTTATAGTTATTTGTTGCCATTATTTTGTTTTTCTATTTAAAAGGTTATTTTTTTAGGAAAGAATATTGTTTGTTTTTCAAATTTCCTATTCCTATTACTAAGTGAGAGGTATTTTTTATATAATTTTTAATATGTATCATAGAGATATTGAAAAAAATTGTCATTTTATGTGTTCTCTGATACTGTATGTATTTGAATATATGATAAATTTCCCATAAATTTAGTGACTACTAAAATGATGATTAGTAATTGTAATCTGACAAATGTCAAAGGATTAACTTTTATTTCAATTAATTGTTTTTAGTTATAGGTTGAATGTGCTCCTTAGAATTTCAGAGATAATTAGCCAACACAAAAATCACAATAAAGTCAAAATATTTTTCAGGAATGAAGGCAAATTAATGACATTTTACAACATATATTAACAGGTAGATTCCTACTATCATAGCTGTCCTTTTTAAGGGTTTTTTTCATTCAAAATCTAATAATACTAGAGCTACACTAAGGGATGTAGAGAAAAGAAATTGGTAAATTTATCAGTAAATTCAAATAAATACTGACTATAAAGTAAAAATAAAATAAAAATTATCTTCTGTAATATTATATACATATTTAACAATTCAAGAAACAAAAGGATGCATGTTGAGGTGGATAAAATTAAAGTTGAAGGTTCTTTTGTAATGTTTGAATTAAACATGATGAATGTAAGGTATAACTAAACTCAAACTTTTATAAACTGGGGTTCTATGATATTGAAATATTTGGTTCAGAGTAAAAATTTAATAGAGAATTGATGATTGGGTGTCAGGGTACCCATGCTCTACAGTAGTCATGTTTAGATGACTTCTTTCAATCTAGATAAGTTTTGACTGCTTTTGAAACTTAGATAGATAAAACATATTGTTGCATACATTTTTACCAGCCTTTATTCATTACAAATAATATATCAGTAAGTAATCTATGTTGTTTAATGTGGGAAATGATTTGATTATTTTCTTTGATGTATATGCCTCCATTTTATGAATATAACACAATTTATGTGTTCATTTTATCACTTTTTGGCATTTCCATTATTTTTAGTTTCATATCTATTATACATAATGTTACCATTTGTATTCTTGTATATGTCATTCTTTGGGTTTAAATTTGTATTTCCAGCATAATTAATGATAATGAATTTTACTTTTGAGTGGATGGAATCTGGAAAATACAGTAGAATACATTGTCTGAACCCAGTGAAAAGATTTTGCTCTATTATGTAAACTAATATTTGAGGGCCCAGTTCCTTCTGTGGACACCATTTATAATATAAAATATTATTCACCTGGGGCAAATACCACCACTGATTTCATCGGGATAGAATATCTAACTCATCTAACAATTTTTCTTGTTAATTTATATAAAAAATTTTTTTTCTCTCCTCCCCTTTTATATTTGGAATTTTAGTTCAGGATACAATTTGTTGATTCCATTGACCCTCCTTATTACATACATGTCCTTTGGGTAGGATTTCTTTGGACAAAAGTGAGAATGAAGGCATAATGGAAACACTTGCCCACAATTTCTTGCAAGTTAAAAACTGACAAAAGTCACTCAGTTATTTCTATGACATATGTAATGGATTTAGAATTCCCTAAAAGATTTCCAAGTGGCAAATGAATATGTGAAAAATCTTCAAACTCACTAAGAATGAATAACAAGGCAAAACAACAAACACCATTGCATACCTACACATTTTAACAATGTTTTCCATATAACTGTACAGGTGATGAGAAAGGCTTCTTCCCCCACAATTTTACATTGGAAAGTGGTGGACATTATAACAATGAAATTTGCAGTAGGTATCAAGAGATTTAAAAAATTTAATGTTTCAAATTTTAAATAGAAATTAAATATCCTAAAAGCATTTAGAATAAATATTTTTAAGAGGAGTTTATCAATGAATAATTTATAACTATTAAAATAGTAGCAATATTTTTCTAACAATAGGGAATATCCATAGAATATTGTACATTGACAAAGTAAGTATATAATGACAAAGCAGCATTTTCAAAGATTTTTATGACTTGTTTTCTTAGCTTATCTTTTCTCAATGTAGAGCATAAGAAAAAAGCCTTTGCACATTTAGCACACTCAGAGAAATTAGCTATTCCTAGGTAAATGAGGGGGTATTGAAAGAAAGGAAACATTAAAGGAGAAATATCTATCTGAGTACTATCAAAGCAATTGTTGATCTGGTCAATGCTGTGAGGACCTGGAGCTCACTCCCCCTGGTAACTATGCAAATTGAGCCTTGGAATTAGGTTTTCAAGATAAGGAGAGAGTTCCTCTCACTTCCCATTAATTGAACAAAAGTTGCTGTCTCTATCAAAAGACTGGTATTAATTCTTCCTTTTAAGACAACAAATACAGAGACCCAAAACTCCTAAGGATAGAAAGAAGAGTTATGTTTCTTTCTGTTGCACAAATATATTGTTTGTGATCACCTTTTTTTTCTTATTTTTTTTAGTTAAAGAATTTGTAGGTTTACAGAAAAATCATGCCAGAAATAGAGTTTCCATATATTTGTTCATCTTTAGTCATTCTCTCTCTCTTATGTTTCAGAAGTTTAAATTGTTCACTTTTATTAGAGTTTAAATGTGGTATTTCTCAATTTGGTGATCCATGAAGACACATATTGGCTAGATTACAAATGCTCTCAGGCATAATTAGATTCCATAAGCAGAGGTAGCTTATCTCTATTTCTGGAATTCATCATGTTGTTTTGTAATTGTTTCTCAATTCATTGAATTTATTACACCATTAATTGTAGGACATTATTTCATTGTAACAGCACATAAGGGAAAAAAATGCTGCCAATTAAACTCTGACACAATGAAAAAAAAAGGTACAGCAGAAAGATGCTATCAGGCACATTTCAGGCCAGTTGGTTTTGTAGCAATAGCCAGCACAAAAAGTGGGGCCAAAAGGATGGAACAATGGGTAAAAAAGATATCTGGAAAACATATAATTTGTTCCTGAGGTTTGTATTATTTAGGTGACTCTTAATAAACTAAATTTGCATATTTTGGTGTACAGGTGTGTACACAAAAATGTTTCTTCCATGTAGTCCCTTTGTAGTCAAACCCTCCATCTAAAAACTAATCCCTGACAATAAGTAATCTTCTCTTTATCCCTTTAGTTTAGGCTTTTCCAGAATGTCATGTAAATAAAACCATATAATATATTTTCTTTGAGATTGTTTCAAAACATATATCTTGGAAATTGATTGTTTCATTCAGCATTAAGCATTTGATATTTATCCAACTTTTTACATATATCCTTAGTTCATCCCTTTTACTTTTTAGTGGTATTTCATCATATGTTTATCCATTTACCCAATGAAAGTAAATGAGGTCCTATAGCAAATATCCCTGCTCTCAGTGCTTCTGGGTATACACTTAGTATTCATATTGCTGGGTTCCATGGCAAGTCTATATAAAACATCCTTAGAAACTGCCAGTCTTCCACAGTGGCTGTTTTAGGCCTCAAAGCAAGACCTTTATGGATAACCAGAGATGGCATGAAGAAAACCACCATGAGAGTTAGGCAAACTCACATTTATTACATCTGCAGAGGTAGGAGCCAAGGTCTGTCTAAAGCAATTCAGACCTGACTCCCTGTGCTGTGGTTTTACTCGTGCTTAAATACCTGTTACTACTTAGCATTGGCTTTGATTATGCATTAGTTTTTATCCATATGGATGAACACACATGGCTAGTTATATAATTTTATGATTAATATGTTCAGGAAAACACACTTGCACTTACATTGCATGAGCCAAAAAGGGGCCAGTAACTCCACCCCTGGATTATGTTTACTATGTTAATTAAGCAAATTTAAGTGAGGACAAGGGGATTATTCTGTGCAGGTCTGACCAACTGGTTGAAGCTGCTTTTCATATATCATTTTTTCAACAGGATGTTCTTGACCACCAAAAGTGGAATCTGGACAAAGAGAGGGTTGCATCTCATTATCTTCTAATTTACATATAATTCATTCCTTTGTATCCTAGCAACAGGAAGAGAAACAATTTATTCTCAGGTATATGGTCATCCTATGTCCATCAGCTGTACCATTCTACATTCCCACCAAAAGTGAATAAGTGTTCCAGTCTATCCACATCCTCTCCAACCATTACAAATTTCTGACTTTTTAAATGATATCTAGTCTAATAAGTGTGAAATAGTATCTCATTGCAGTTTTTGATTAGCATTTCCTAATTGCTAGAGATGTTGAACATTGTTTCATGTGTTGCTTCACCATTTGTATTTCTTCTTTGGACAATTGTCTTTTTAAGGATTTTGCCCTATAATCAAGTAGTTTGTCTTTTTATAAATCATGAGTTGTATGATCTCTTTGTCTATCAATCTTATTAAACCTTTACCAAATATGTGATTGCCAAATATTTTCTCCCATTGATTCAGCTGACTTTTCATCTTCTTGACAAAGTCCTTTAAGGTGCAAAAGTATTTAATTTTGAGGAGTCCCATTTATCTATTTCTTATTGTTGTGCATCCTTTTGTTGTAATTTTTAAGAAATTACTGCCTAACAAAATATCTTGAAAATGTTTTCCTACATTTTCCTCTAGGAGTTCCATGGTTGTTCCTTTTAAATTTAGGTCTTTATTCCATTATGAGTTAATATTTGTATAAGGTGTGATAAAAGTTCCTCTTTCTTTCTTTTGGATATGGCTATCTATTTCTCCCAACACCATTTGTTGTATAGAGTGTTTTGACTCAGGTGGGTGGGCTCAAGAGCCTCAACAAATTCACTTGACTCTAGATTTGAGGGGCTATTTCTAGGCAATCTATTCAGTTCCATCAGTCAATTTCTCTTTATGCCATTGCCATGCAGTTTTTATGCTTTAACATCAGGAAGTATGAGTCCTCAAACTATGTTTTTTTAAAAGACATTTTTGGCTATTCAGGACCCCTTAGCTTTCCAAATTAAGTTTATTATTGGCTTTTCCATTTCTTTTTTTTTAAGATTTATTATTTATTTATTTATATATCCCCCCCTCACTGCTTGTGCTCACTGTGTTTATTTGCTTTTTTGTGTTTTGCTGTGTCTGCTTTTCTCGCCCTGCTACATCATCCTGCTGAGGCAGCTCACCATGTGGCAGCCTGCCCCGCAGTGGCTTGCCTTCACCTGGAGGCTTGCCTTCACCAGGAGGCTTGCTGTGCAGCAGCTTGCCTTCACCAGGAGGGTTGCCTTCTCCAGGAGGCCCTGGTAACTGAACCCAGGGCCTCCCATGTGGTAAACCAGAGCCCTACCAATTGAGCTACAGCTGGTTCCCTGGCTTTTCCATTTCTGCAAAAAAAAAAATTCTGTTGAGATTTTTATTGGGATTCCATTGAATCTCTAAATCAGTCATAGAATTACATCTTAATGATATTTAGTCTTCAAATCGACGATCATAGAATTTCCTCCCATTTATATAAGTCTTCTTCAGGTTTTTCTAGCAATGTTTTGTAATTTTCCAATAAAGGTACTTTATGTCCTTTGTTAATTTTATTCCTCCATATTTGATTGTTTTAGTTGATAGTATAAATGGAATTTTTTTCTATTTTCTCCCTCAGTTTGCACATCAGTAGTGTATAGAAACTATTGATTTTTCCATATTAATCTTGTATCCCACCACTTTTGTAACTTTGTTGTGAATTTTTCATTATTTTCTAATTATAGCATCATATCATGAAAGAATAGTGTGTTTTACTTCTCCCTTCCTTATTTTGCTGCTTTTATTCCTTTATCTATCCTAATTGCTTTAGCTAGAACTTCTAGCAAAACATTGAATAATAATGTTGACAGTATTCATCCTTGTCTTGTTTCTGAGCTCAGCAGAAAATCTTTCAGTCTTTCAGGATTGAGTGCAATGCTAGCTGTAAATTTTACATATATGCACTTTACCATATTGAAAAGCTTCCTTCTATTCCTAGGTTTTGAAGTGTTTTTATGAAGAATGGGTGTTGAATTTTTTTCAAGTATCTTTCCTTCATCGATTGCAAGGATCATATGATTAGTATTCTTTTATTTATCAATATGGTTGTTTTACACTGATTAATTTTCTTATGTTGAACCATCCTTGAACCTCTGGAATAAAACCCACTTGTTCGTGGTGTATAATTCTTTTAATGTGCTTTTGGATTCATGTTGCAAGTTTTGGTTGAGGATTTTTGCATCTATATTCATTAAAGAAATTGGGCTGTTAGGTTTTTTTTGTAGTATCTTTATCTGGTTTTGGTATAAGGGTGATGTTGGCATCATAGAATGAATTTGGTAGTGTTCTTTCCTGTTAAATTTTTTGGAAGAGTTCTAACAAGATTGTTATTAGATCATCTTTGAATGATTGGTAGGATTAAACTGTGAAGCCATCTGGTTCTGGAATTTTCATCTTTAGGAGATTTTAAATGACTGTTTCAATCTCTTCAGTTGTGATTTTTTTGTTGAAATCTATTTCTTCAAGGGTCAGTGTAGGTGATATATATGTTTCTAGGAATTTGTCCATCTTATCTACAGTTTCCAGTTTGTGTTTTTTTCATACATTTGGTCATGGTATCCTATTATGATCACTATTTCTCTCTGTGGTCAGTGATAATGACCACTCTCATTTCTTATTTTATTTATTTGTGTCTCTCTCTCTCTCTCTCTCTCTCTCTCTCTCTCTCTCTCTCTCTCTCTCTCTCTCTCTCTCTCTCTCTCTCTCTCTCGGTTTTGTCAGTCCAATTAGGGTTTGTTGGTTTTGTTCATTTCAAAGAACCAACTTTTTTTTCTCTCTATTGTTTGTTGTTGTTGTTGTTGTTGTTGTTGTTATTCTATATTACATTTATTTCTCCTCTAATCTTTACTATTTCTTTCTTCAACTTCATTTAGGATTAGTTTACTGCTTTTTTCTAGTTCTTCCAGGTGTTCAGATAGATCTTCAATTTTAGCTCGGTCTTCTTTTTTCAAAGTATTGAGGGCCATAAATTTCCATCTCAGCTCTGCCTTTGCATTTCCCCATAGTATTTGGTATGTTGTGTTCTCATTTTCATTCATCCCAAGATAATTGCCAAATTATCTTGCAATTTCTTCTTTGACCCACTGATTATTTAAGAGTGGGTTCTTTAATCCACTCTTTGGATTAAAGACTTTTCCCTTCTTCCTTCCATTATTGAATTCTAGCTTCATTCTGTTTTGGTCAGATGAAATGTTTAGTATAATTTCAAACTTTTAAAATTTATTGAGATGTATCTTGTAACTCAACATATTGTCTATCTTGAAGAAGGGTCCAAGAGCACTTGAAAAGAATGAATATCCTACTGTTTTTGGGATGCAGTGTTCTAATGAAGTCTGTTAGGTCTAGTTCATCTGTCATACTGTTCAAGTTCTCTGTTTCTTCATCCTCCACCCAGTTATTATATCCAATACTAAGAGTGGTGTATAAAACTCTCCAATTATCATTGTAGAGACATTTATTTTTTCCTTCAGCTTTGCCAATGTGTTCCTCATGCATCTTGGGGCACTCAGGTTAGGGGAATATATATTTAGTATAGATATTTCTTCTTGGTGAATTGCCCCTTTTATTAATATATAGTGACCTTCTTCATCCCTTATGAAAATTTGCATTTAAAATCTATTTTGTTCAACATTAGCATCACTACTCCACCTCTTCTTTTATTACTATTTGCATGGAATATCTTTTTCCAGCCTTTCACTCTTAAACTTGTTGTGTCCTTATATCTGAGGTGAATCTAGTGTAGACAGTATATAGATGGCTCATTTTTTTAAATCTATTCAATTAGCCTATACATTTTGATTGGGAAGTTCAAGCCATTAACATTAAACATTTTTACTGTAAAGGAATTACTTCATCCATTCTGCCCTTTGACTTTCTGATGTCATATTGTACTATTGTGTGTCTTTTTACACTTTAATTTGCCTGTCCTAATAACCTTCATTTTTACACTCTTCTCCAAATAGCTGGCCCTTGTTTTTTCCATTCAGGTTGCAGCTATTCCTTTATTGTTTTCTGTAATTGTGGCCTTTTGGTAACATATTCTATCAGTTTCTGTTTGTCTGTGAAGACTTTGAACTCACCCTCATTTTTGAAGGACATCTTTGCTGGATACAGAATTCTTGGCTGTCAATTTTTCCTCTTCAGTACCTTAAATACATCATACCACTTTCTTTTCTCCTTCATGGATTCTGATGAGGGGTCAGCAAGTAATCTTATCAAGGTTCATTCGTACATGATTCTTTTGTTTTTCTTTTGCTGCTTTGGAATCCACTCTTTATCCCTGATATCTGTCATTCTGAATAGTAGGTGTCTCAGGATAGGTCTCTTCAGATTTATTCTCTTTGTGGTACATTCTCCTTCTTGGATATTGTAATGGATTGGCAGTTTTATGTAATTATGAATTCCAAAAATATAAATTGGATTTTGCTTGTAAACTCATCTGTTCACCTGGGCATTATTGGTTTATGATAAGGGCATTAACTGGGCCACTTCAGGAGGGTGTTGGGCCCCGCCCCTCAGTGGGTGTGGTCTCAAGTATAAAGTCTAGGCAGCAGATTTGAGTTGCAGAAGAAATGGAGGGAAGCAGATTTGAGAAGCAGTTCTGATGTTGGAGTGAGCCGTTTGCCCGATAGTATACAGCTGGCCTTGTGGAGAGATGCAACGCATAGAGAACCTCGGGGTCTACAGATGAACTTGTGGAGGAAACAGAAGCTAAGCCCAGAGAGAAATGCAGCCCCAGCAGGAGAGGAACCAAAAGGCCTGAGCCCTTGCAGATGTCAGCAGCCATCTTGCTCCAACACGTGGCCTTTGGTATCAGAAGAAACTTATGCTTTGTGGCCTGGTAACTGTAAGCATCTACCCCAAATAAATACCCTTTATAAAGACAGACCAATCTTTGGTGTATTTCAAAAGGCACCCCTTTGGCTGACCAAAACAGATATTGATAGTTTTATCTTTCATGGAGTTTGGGAACTTTTGCGTCATTATTTCCTCAAATATTCTTTCTGCCTCTTTTCAATTTTCTTCTCCTTCTGGGACACTGATGATGAGTATGTTTGTGTTTTTTGCATTGTCAATCAATTTCCTGTGACTCTGTTCCATTTTTTC
>PVKH010007126.1:0-20474 GCA_004027955.1 Chaetophractus vellerosus | reverse complement strand
TTTTTTAATTAAAAAAAAAAAAGAAATCCTGTATTCTACAACATTAAACAGTTTTTTTTACAGCAAGACTTCTCAGTACCTTCAGGAACCAAACTGCATGAGTCTACAAAAAAATGACATAGTATACAGTGATTCCCAGGCTTAAGGAAAACTCTTTTCTTTACAGAATTGTATTTGTGATCTGTACCCATGGAATTTATTTTCATGAGTATTTGAGACTAAGATAATAAAAGATAATTATATGTGCCATTAATCACCATTCAAACCCCTGTTTTAAAAATAGCAGGAGAGCGCCACTTATTATTGCTGATATCAACACTGCAATTGTACTCATTCCAACAAGAGTATCACTGTTTCCTAGCATTTTAGAGAGGCTATGCCACCATTTTGTTTGACTTCCTGTGTTACAAGACTAGAAAATCTGAAGTAAGATGACTGAACAGTATGGTTTGTAATTATATACTAGATGGCTAAACCATATAGCACCCCAAAAATCACTTTTCTTCTCTGTATAATGATGAACAAAGAGATTAATAATCAGACATTCCCTTCACAGCTACAGCATGTATGTGAAATAGTATGTGTCGAACTATGCTTTTTCTGCTTGTGAAAACCATACAATCAATATAAGTATGTTTTAAGGAGTGCTAAATATTAATACAAAGTAAGGAAAGCACAAATGCTGTGGCCTAAATAACATAGCGAAAGATGAACGAATGACAAAGTCACTATTTCTGTGAACAGAACTTCAGAAAGTGCAGAAAAAGAAAGACCTCAGATCTATTATATGACCCTATTTAAAACACATACCACCTGTGTAATAGACTGGAAAAGGACTATTCTATTGATGAAGGCAGATTTAGATCTATGACTTATATTTTCGAGTTGAAGCCTCTATTAATATTAAAGTTCTAGCCATCATATTGGAAATTTCCCTAGGGACCTGTTAACATTTCCCTGGTGGTTGCTTTAATATGCAAATCACTGCCATACTGACAGGCCAATGAAGAACCTCTGCTTATACGATTTTCTAGGTTACATCTCTTTTCCATTTCATTTCTGTGCAGATTGAGTTCTTTTTTTTCCTTTATAAATAAAATTTTACTGAAGTATATCACTCATACATGAACACACATAAACAATAAGTGTATAGTAAATGTTGTGAATTTACAAAACAAATATGCATATTGTACAGGGCTCCCATTTTTCACCCCACCACCGATACCTTGCATTGTTGTAAAACATTTGTTACAATGAAAGAGCATGGTCAAATATACTGCTAACTATAGCCCATATCTTACTTTGGTGTATTTCCCCCCTCAATCTACCTGATTATTAATACCCTATATTATATATTTGTTATTATTTATGAGAGAACATTCTCATATTTGTCCTGTTAACCACAGTCCATTTTCCACTACTGGATTCCCTGTGTTATACAGTCCCATGCTTTGTACAATCCACTCAAAATGTACACTCAGTGGTTCTCATTTTCATCACAGAGTTGTGCTGTCATCCCCTCAGTCAATTTTAGAACGTTTTCATTACTGTGAAAGGAAAAATCCCATACCCCCTTAAACCCCCCATTGTTGTCCCTTAGAGCTGAAAAAATATCTTCTTGCCATTGCTGCAAAAATATTACAATATTGCTATCATCCATAATTTACATTAGTTGTAATTTTCCCATGTATCACCATAATCTTAGCACTTTGTAAAAGAAGAGAATTCTTATATTTATGCTATTAACCACAATCTTCATCCACCACTGAAATAACGGTTACAATTCCCTAGATTATTCTCTAGTTTCCTTTCAACTGACATTTACGCTGGACATCATTTTTTTTTAGGACTTTAAATCCAACTTTATAATGTGTAAGATACACATAGAGCACAATGACACAAAAAGGTTGAAAATAAAATTATTCTAAAAATCCACTTCCTGGGAAGATGGAATAAGTAAATTCAATCCTATCTCTCCCACTGAATGCAACTAAATCCACTAGACAGAATTTGTCCCTAGTTCTCTAGGGACAAATTGAGTCCTTTTTAATTTTAGAAAACAGAAAGTCCCCCTCTCCTCAGGTTATCTGCGTTCACATGACTCTCACAAACTCTCCTTCAGCTGTTGGGTGCTGTTTCCTATTTGTCTTTTGTTTGCTGATAGTAAAATTAGCAACAGTAGGAATCCTGCTCTGTGAACTTAGGAAACTTGGCTCAGGCTGTTAGTTCAAGCAATAAATGCCAGCCAGCTTAGATTTTATAGCCTGTAAAATATTGGATACTATAGCTCAGATTCTTTGGTTGGTGGCCACAGTCTGCAAATGTCACATTTCATCAAAATCACTTCAGCAACTGTTGCTCACCCACATGTCCAAAGCAAGCAAGGGCGATGAAATGGGACCATGGGAAAAGGAGTTACCTTCTCCCCCCACCAACTGTCCACGTGTTACAAACAAGATCGCCCGAGTTCTCAAGGTGACAACAATCTGGGGCTCTCCTTGCCCCTAACTACAGGATGCTCCAAATTCAACTGTTTTTAGGACTGGGGGAGTGGGAAAGAATAGCAGGCCAAGAATCATGTGCTAGGTTGGTTCTCTCTTCTGTGCCAGAAAGGAAACCTAGAAGATGAAAGCTCATCTTCTACTGGGCTTCCAAATCATGCTCTCTTCCCTCCCAGCCTTCAACCCACTTCCTACCACCATGCCTGCCACCACCCCTGTGTACACACACATGTATTAATTCTAGAATAAAGTGTGAATAATAGCAGCAGTCATAGCAGCACCCAGTAAGGGCATTTGTTGGGAACTTACTCTGCTGCTGACTGGCCAACCCTGTGGAGCATTTGCTCTCATTTTTCTCCAAATGGGTCATTCAGAAACTTCTAGGGGGCCACTGATCTCAGAGCACGTGCACACTGAGAGGCTGCCTCCAGCCCCACACTTCACTTTGTTCAGACTGTGGCCAAACAGCATCAGCCGTCCTCGCTCAGGCTGTTTTCACAGCAGGGCCCTCAGCAGGCTGCGTGGAGGGGCAGATGCTCTCTGCTCGGGCTTTCTGAGGGAGAGGGGTCAGCAAACTCCGGGAGGCCATACTTTCCTTATTAGCATGTTGTTAGAGGGAGGGGGTGGAGAATGTTGGGGTATTTTCCCCACAAAATGGAGAGATGGAGAGAACATCCTGCTGGCAATAAAATGGAGAAATTACCTGACAGATTTTTCATTCAAAAAACTTTATAAATTTTTAAATCTTACTCTTTCAAATGAGCCATAAATGGGTCAAACAATACAGACTAGTAAAATGGATATGAAATGAATTCTTTATAATTATGGGAATGGTGGCTTCCTTATTGGTCGCAGGAGTCATGTAACATGTAATTCCCTGTGTCTTGGATTATTAATAATGGATACACAGTTATAAAAATTGTTCTAATGAACTTCTAAAATACTTTCTGTCACTGAAAGCAAATATTTTATTGTTAGACAGATCTGCTTGTATGACTGAACTAGAATGTCCCATTATTACTGTTTCTAATTTAGTGTAAATAGTGTCAAAAAATTGACAGAGAGCAATGAAGTTAATTACTAAAAGGATATACACTTAGATTTGGAATTATACAAGAGTCGCATTTTCCCTATCTCCAAAATAAGTGCTCTGTACTGATCACTACACCGTTCATTATATAAGGATAGGAAAATTGTGATTGTATTTCCATGGAAGACTACTCAAGTATCAGGCAGGCAAAGGCAAATCTGCCAACTGAATAGAAAAATAAACTGCCTTGCTCCAAAAGCAATGAACCACTCTGCCCTAGTTCACAGAACTCACTCACCCCTAGTAAATTCAGTGTGAATAAATGAAGCAGGCCAAAGTCATCACAGCAAAATAAAGGGTGTGAAACATTTAGGAAAGAGGCCCAAGTTAAAAGAATTTAGGACCACTTAGGGACCAAACCATCTGGCCTTGAAAGTCTCAGGACAGTGCTTCATATCTGGTGCTGAGCTGAACGCTGAAAACAAGAGCAGTGCCAAATGCAGACGAGAAACACCTGAGCCAGTGCTTTCACCTGCCAGGGGAGCAGAGACGTTTACAGGCTCTCAAAGCTGGCACTGCTTTGGGTGAATATATGGAGAAATAGCTGGGAATTGTGCCTTCAGTGGCCCCTGAGGAAGGAAGATCTAGAATTTGTTTTGTTTTATTTTTTTGCCATCAAAACCCCACATGAGCTACAAAAATTATCGCACAAGAACACCTGCTTGTGAAAACAAAGGCCCAGATGGCACAGAGAAGGACACTGTCTGCTGGATCACTGGCCTAGGATAGAGACCCAACCTGGCATCTTTAGAGAGAAACAGAAATACCTGCACCAGCGCCTTCTGGCTAAACATCCCCCTGTCTACAAGTCAGAACTTCGTTTTTCACCAGAGAGGAAAGTAGTTTTCCTCTGCACAGGGAATAGGGTTCAGGGAGAAAAGATTCCAGATTCGCCCGACACTACCTACCCAGCGATTTGGGGCACCTATTTTATTGTCTTCCCATCTGGACCAGCCCTTTTCACAGGTTTACAATATGGTCTTCTGTGGCCATTCCACGAGACCCACCCCCAGCCACAGATGATTGGTTCAGGAGAGGGCACCTGATCTGGTCTGGACCAATCAGAATCCTTTCCTGGTATTTGGCGTCTAGAACTGAGAACAATCAGGCAGTTTGTCATGGGGTGGCTCAAATGAGGATATGTAAACTTAGAAGATATTGCCAAATGGATAGAGAAGCAGAAAATCCAGAGTGCAATAGGAACAGAGAATGAAGCAGATGGCCAGAAAGAAGTGAGAATCCAGGAGAAAATCCCCATGCTGATTTCAGTCCTGGGCTCCAGATGCGCTCTAGGCCACAATCCCATTCACGAGACATCCCGATATCCTTATAATAAATCCCCCGTTTTGGTTAAACATGTTTAAAAAGTCAGCAATGTGCCATCAAGAGTCCTGAGTAGTATATCAGGTAAAGGAGAGCCTAGCTTTCCAGCTGTGCCAATAGAAAAACCTCAACAGCAAAACATTTACAAAAATAGGAAACTGCTCAAGGGGCTGGGAGGTCCAAAGTGAGCCCACAGTGGTTCTTTCCTATTCCATCTCTTGCATGCCCTGCTTTGCCTGTGTATCAGGGGCTCCCCAGCATTTGAAGACTCCTATCCTTGGATATTGTTTATCCAAGATCAGGTCAAGATATTTATATTAAGGGAAATTTTGAAGTGTTTAAACAAACAAATCAGCCTAAATGAAATGAAAATATAGGAAGGGCTATTTCACTGACGGGACCTGGAGATTAGGGATGGGGCATGGACAGAAGTGGTGTTCACTAAAGATCCATGTCCCTCTCCTGGTTGGGTGCTTCCATATTGTGTATCACTGGCTACCTCTATCAATGAATCAGAGAGCCGGCTCTACCAGGGCACATCGACCAAGGCACCCCATTCAACAACTGCTCTGATCATTCAAGTCTGTGTGATAAACTATTGCCCCTAGAGTTGCTATGCCTGCTTGTGCATCCAAATATGCTCTAAAACCTTTACCACTTTGTTGATTTTCTGTTTATTCTAAGTTCTCAAAGGGGAAACATAAGATCTTTTAAAGTCACCCAGTATAGAATTAAATACATTAGATATTTAATGAGGATTGCATTAATATTTTTTTAAAGATTTTTTTAAATTATATATCTCCCCCCCCCTTTCTGCTTGTTCTTGCTGTATTCATCTTTGCGTTCTTCTGTGTCTGCTCATCTCCCCCCACTGCGGCGAACCGCCTAGTCAGCTCACTGCACGGCAGCCCTCCTGCTCGTGGCGGCTTGCCCTGCCCGCAGCAGCTTGCCCTGCCTGCGGCAGCCTGCTCTGCCCGCGGCAGCCTGCCCTCTCAAGGCAGTCTGTCCGCTCGAGGAGGCCCAGGTAACCAAACCCAGGGCCTCTCATGTGGTAAACCGGCGCCCTACCAATTGGGCCACAGTTGGCCCCTGCATTAATATTAATTTAGCTCACTTCCCCTCAATTAGTATAGAAACTTTCAGCCCAAATCTCACCTTTCAGAATCAGAAGATTGCCAGGAAATCTTCTCTGTTAATTAGATGTATATCCAAAGAGTATGCTTAGGTGTTCCTCCAAAGACAGCAGTAGCACCATGGCTGAGGGCTTTTCTGTTTGCTCACTTGTTTGTTATATTTGCTATGGAACTGACACCTCTATAATTCCTGGCTACATCTTGGACACATCCTTTTAGGGGTCCAATAAAACCAGTGTTGAAGGGAAGTGTAAAGTCCTCCCCAGTGAGGAAACCCAGCCAATGTGGTCAAGTGATACAGGGGCCCACCGGGTATGAGGTACCCACGTGAACTCAGACACAGGGCAGAGGGGCAGGTGGTATTGCCAAAGCCAAAGGGCTGGTAGCAGAAAATAATAAAGTCAAAGTGCCAGTGTGTTAATAATGCAAGGGTGGTTAGAGCTTGGCCAGCTCCTGCTCAGAACCTTGCAAGTGCAGGATGCTGTGAGCCCTTACAGAAGCTCAGACCATCAGCAGTTCAGAGCAGAGAAACCACAGGAGCCTTTTCCAAAAAAAAAAAAAAAAGAAAAAAGAAAACAAACAGCCCATTCATGTGCATATTTAGCAAAGCCTTCTTCCTCTGCTCAGAGATGAAAGAGCACCACATTAGTAAAGAATCCCATTTTTATTAGTTGCATATCTGCCTTATTCCTATGTTTGAGATAGGAAACCAGTTGTCCTTGCAAACATCCTCTGCAGCCCACATCAGTGTAGGTGAGAACAGCAGATCTCCTCCCAGTGAAGGTGAGGCCACGCTAGTGGAAAGCATGGCCTAAGGCTTAGGCCAAGTCCTCTGTTCCTAAATTACTCAAAGACTTGAATTTTGTTTTATTAAAGCAAATTATTATTTGAAAAGCATATTCCCTTCTTAGAGCAGAATCCTTCAAAAGAAAGATAAAACACAATAAAAATCCAAGATATTGAAAGAGCACACACATTAGAGGAAATTAAATTGTTCTGTTCAGGTTGGACTAGCAAAAGGGCTCCTTGCTTACTTTATAAATATCAAAAACAAAATTGCTCCTGGCCCCCCTGCCAAAAAAAAAAAAAAAAAACCAACCAGTGATGTCGTGGTTTCCATTACTTATATTTGTGTAAAAGCTATGTGCTGTTTTAACTAAACATCTGGTCTTTGTCCATCACGTATAGAATTCTGAGTTCTCTTGACACCTTGGCAAGAGGTACCACAGCCCCCTGCCAGGCCAGTAAAAATCATATGTTTTTCATGCAAGGAAAAAAATGTCAATAAAAATGAAACATTAAGAAACGTAAAATCCAAGAATGAGAAACTGTGCTGTAGGGAGGCTGCTTCCTAATCAGCCTTGTACAATTGCTTTTAAAAAATTAGAAAACGTGACCCCTCCTTATTTTTTAAAAGCTCTAATTCTGAGGTTTTGTTCCATGTGTTGTTATAAAATATGTCTTTTAACCATAGGGACCTTACCATTTAATCAACCTTCTAGAATAAATCATGTGAATTAATTTTTATAAATATTTCATGTTTATTCTTGTACTGTACACAATGATTCTTTAAGTTACTTCAATTGGAATTGAATTTCAACTGCCTTTACTACATGGAGGAATAATTTTGATCTCATGTTCATGTCAGCACCTTTCCGAGGTCCTGGCATTGCAATCTGTCACTGTAAAACGCAGAGAAGTAAATACAGTCCTGCTAGCAAAATATGACAAGCTCATTAAAACAAGCCCTTCATAAATCTTGAAACAAAGGCACTGCCACACATTTTTAAAATAATAATTTTGTACAATTTGCATGGGATGCTTTGTATTTGGAACAAAGGCAAGTATTTCTTTTTCTTTACCACTCATAATGCTGAAATGAATCATGCAGTAATACTACCACCCACCTCTAAAGGGGCCTGAAATTAGTTAACAGATAACTGCAAAAGACTTTGCAAACATGAAATGCAAACTCAGACCATAACACTCATAAATTCTTCTGTATAGCACAAAAATTGGCTTATGCTTAGATGGAAAGGAAGAAATAAACGTAAAAAGGCGAATGCCCTAGAAGAAAACTGACAGGATGAGGGTGGGCAGAGGAGCCCTAAAATGAGGCTCCTCTGGGTATTAAAATGAACCACCTGTGCAGTTGACCTCATCACGGCTGGGGGCGGGGTGGGGAGAGGGAAGCCGGATCAGCTTGTGAAGTGAACGGCCCCTTCTACTTAAAGATTTAAATAGAAACTTGCAGTCCATGGCACAAAAATAGCCTCTTTTTAAAAAATAATCTACAAAACGTGCAGATAACCCAGAGCCTTACAGAGAGCCAAACCCAACCTCGTGGCCCCGTTTGGTTGAAGTGGCCTGTCCTCCTCTCCAGCTGCCTGCCAGAGCTTAGGGTCTGGCCACTGGATGTGGAAAGATAGTAAGCAGTCAGGGAGCCCTTTTCTGCCCTCAGCCCAAGGAGCCAGTAGGCCAGTGAAGTCTGCCTGATGAGGAAGTCCTCCGTGGGGCTCTGCAGTCCTTTTCCACACCCTTCCTGGAGTTTGAGGCACATCGATGCCCATCAACATGCAAGGTCTATCAGAACGAATTGAACTTACCAAGCTGCATGTGCAACCTTTACAAAATGAACTTAAACTCTCACTCAGCTTTCTTATATTTGACTATCCATGTATGGGTCCCAGTCTGGGGAGGCTTTCCATGTGAATCCCCTACAGGAGAATGTTCAGATAGTAGGATTTCAGGATAAAACACCAACTTAAGCTCTAATTAAGCATGTCGCTCTGATCAACAGCTAGAGCTGGGAAAAACAATTAACAAGCAACTTCAGTTTTAACTCCTATCCACAATGCTAATGAAAATGTATTGATTCACTTAAAAGTAAAGTTTCCTGAGCATCTGCGAGAGAAACAATGGAAATACCACCATGCTCTGCACAGTCAAGGTCCTGCCCTCACAGAGTTTACAAAACAGTAGACACACAAATCAGAGGGATGAGAGCCTTAGTCAGGGAGGAACAAAGAGCTACTGAAGCACTGAGGGAGTCAGGAAAGACTTCTAGTAACGTGGGATGCCTCAGCTGAGTCCCAGACAATGAATTAGGTGTAAGGAGGAGAGAGGAAAGTGGACAAATATTCCGTGCAGAGGAAAACCATGGGCAGAGGCCTGGAGGCATGATAGAGCTCATCTTCCATTAGGGAGAACAGAAAGAAGCTTGTTATGAATAAAGCAGAAAGTTGGTAGGAGTGTAGCAGAGAACACTGGAGAAATAAACAGAGTGCAACTCATGAAGTGTGAACTACCAAAGAGGCCCTGGGGGAAATGGGAGACCATTGAAAGGTTTTGAGAATGAAAGTCATCAACAAATTGTGTTTTGTAATTTTTTTCTGACTGCACCATGGAAAATGAGTTGGAGAGGACCAAGAAAAGGCTCTAGGCAAGAGATAATGGGGAATAGAATAATGGCAGTTGGGGTGTAGAGAGAGCTATTTAGAAGTTAGAGGAGACTAGAGTTGATTGAATAATGATTAAATTTTCAAACTCTTTGGGTTTAAATCCTGGCTCTGCCACTTATGGGGAAAGTTACTTAAACCTTCTGTACTTAGTTTCCTTTTCCTAAGAGAAAGCACAATAATAGTATCTGATCCTGGGATTATTATAATTATAAAAGATAAACAAAATACTTCAAAAACTACTTAAGGCCATTGCTGGCAAATGGTAAGTGCTTAAAAAATATTGGCTATTATTATTATTGGGTATAATACCCCAAAACTAGGAACAAAACAATTGTTTCTCAATCATAGAATGATATGGGAGATAAGGTGAGGAAATACTCAAGGATCTCACCAAGAAGTTTGTCTTAGACTAATAGTTGGATGAGAGTAACCATACCAGTCCTCACTTCATTGCCGCTCAGCTCCAAATCCACCCTTCATTCCATGCTCTGAGATAATGGAGATGGACCCAGTAAGTGTTTCTTTTTTGCAGTTGGCATAAATTTAAGCTTTGTCAGTAGAAGGCACAGGAGGGACATTGCAAGAGAAAGAAACTTCTCTTCCAGGTTTCTGTGTGCTTCTATTTGTTTCTTTGTGCTCCCACCACAGGGCTTCCAGCATTGCCCGTGGAGCTCAGCCTCTTCGCCGTTCAGTGGCACCCCTGCAGGCAGATTCCCAGGGAGTCTCACAGGCCTCCCAGCAGTCGCCCTCCCAGCCTTGGGCTACCTGCACCTGGAAGGGTGTTTCCTGCTTGGGACTGTGGGACTTCTCTGCCACCCACACCTTCTCAATATGGTCTGAATGCCAGCCTTGGGGAAGGCTCTCTTCCAAGACTGTTCCTTCCTTGGGTACTGTCCCACAGCTCTTGTGTGTTCTCTATCCCTTTATGGTTAATCTCCTGTTATAATTAATAATTCTCTATATCAATCATTCCCTGTTCAAATTATTGTGTTTTCTGTCTCCTGATTGGAACCTGACTGATACAGTACTATTCGTGAAAATGAGAAACACAGGAAGAGAAACAGGTATTGATAAGCTGTTTGGGACATACTGGGCTTGAGATGCTTGTGAGACATCCAATTAGAACTGTCTGGTAGGAAGCTGAGCATTTGGGGCATCTAAAGTTCAGGCGATGTCTGGACTGGAGAAGTAGGCTTAGCAGTTAGCAGCCTGACTAAAATATCAGTAAGTGAAACATGTATTTAAATGCCACGAGACAGCAAGATACCTTTTTATAATTCTTCATATGGTCACATGTCTCATCAAGAGATCTTAAGCAAATTAATTGTATATTTGTAAATAGCAACACTTTTCAGCAAATGATTTATGATGATTTCACACTGTGTATGTTAAGTAATGTTATTCTAGATCTGGTAATGTTTTTAAAGTTAAATGAAGGTATGGTTGAAAAGACACACATGCTATACTAATAACAACTCTAATTACGCTCCAAACTTGGAAGCCTAAACCTGGGGGAGGCAGGGGAGTAATTTGTCATATCAACTACTCTAGATGCTGATCAGAATTAGAAAAACGCTAATCTATGTGCCAAAATCCCAAATAGCAACACTGAAAACTGGTGAATTGCTAAAGTTTCTATGCTATTTATAAACAGCATCTCGATACAGGCAGGTTTTGAAAGAAACCCCTGCCGATTCCTTCCCCTTTTTCCAGGGTGTGAACTCGGTTAACATAACTTGCCCCTTATGTCACACATTTCTCAAAAGTTTGGATCTACTGACCACAAAAAAAGGAAGCTCCATCAGCAGTTTGCAAAGGAACAATTTGGAAGAGAAATGTATTAAATCCTCAGGGAAATTAAACCCAAATAATCCAATAACAGCTCTAGAAAATTAACACTAGACCATGAACTGAATTAATTGCCCCCTACTGTGGGAATTTTTGGCTACCACAGGCCAAAACAAATGAAACCAATGATGTAAACCGCCTTAAGAGAAGCAGGGAAAGGCAGCCGACAAATGTGATGTTGGGACACCACAAGAGTTTATCCACTGTTGTGTTTAATCTTTCTGATGTATCCTATAGATCTTTAGTACAGAGAATGGTTTTCACTTCACCCATCTCATACCTCAAATTATAGTAGTTTGAAAAGAAAAACTAGAGGTAGCACAATTCTTGACACAAAAGTTGTAATTTTTCCTTAAAACATAGTGTGACCCAGCAATTCCACTAAGTATATATCCAAAGGAACTGAAATCAGAGATTCAAAGAGGTATTTTTATACCAGTGTTCACAGCAGCATTATTCACACTAGCCAAAAAGTGGAAACAAGCCAAATGTTCATCAACAGATAAACGGATAAATAAAATGTAATATATACGTACTGTGAAATATTCTTCAGCCATGTAAAAAGGAATGAAGTTCTGATACATGCTACAACATGGATGAACCATGAAAACAATATCCTAAGTGAAGGAAACCAGGCACAAAATGTCTCACATATTGCATGATTCCATTCATGTGAAATATCCAGAATAGGTAAAATGGTGGTTACCAGGGGCTGGGGGAACAGGAAATGGGAGGTGACTGCTTAGTTTTATTTTGGGATGATGAAAATGGTTTAGAACTAGATAGAGATACTGCTGCTTGCACGACATTGTGACTGTCCCAACATCACTGAATGGCTCGCTTTAAAATGGTTAATTTTATGTTGTATGAACTTTACCCTAATGAAAAAGAAATCAGCAAAAGAAGTCAGTGTGAATAAACAGCCCCACCCCCAAAAAGAAGGTGTGATTTTATGACTTGCTCTTTTGTTAATTCACCTCTAAGTGTCTGTGTCTAGAAGCACCTGGCGTTTGGGAACTCAATGTAAGGTCCTTTTCTCCTGAGAGGATCGAATGGACAGGTAGGTGACTGTGGGAGCAAACCAGCATTTCACTAGAACCGAGGCAGTCTAGTGATAAGGGAGGTCTTTGAGAACACCAGTCAGCTGCTGCGAAAGGAACTCTCCATGGCATTTCAGTAAGAATTTACATTTATCTCTGTAGATTCTCTTCTTATGTCACAATGTCAGTATGCTTATGGCACTGTGAGATTAGTAAATAATATGGGCCAGGGGAGCAACAAAACTAGCATGTGTGCGACTTCCCAAACCTCAGCTAGGTTTCTAAGAGCTTTGAGGAGGAAGGTGGATGCAGCATTGTCAGAGAAATAACATCCTGGTGATTGGTACAGTTTTGCCAAATAAGGCCCACGGGGCAAATACAAAAGGCCTTGAAGTGCCTCCAGCTTCTCCTGAGACGGCCAGTTTGTCAAACTGACTATCCAACGGTCTTATGCACATCCTTCACATTAGCACTGACATTTACTCCTGAAGCTTTTTAATAACAAAACAGCATTTTACAAAAAGTTAATTAATGGCATTTTATTTTGGCATTATGTGACTTAGAATGCTTTTCACATTCTTAATTTTGTTTGACATTTTGAAAACACTATGTCTAACTCTTCTGTGATTTTTTTTTTTTAAAGCATGATTAAATACCTTTTTTTTCCTTCCCCCAAGAATTGACGCAAACACCGAAAACAAAATACTTTTTGTTTAGGCTCAGAAAAAATGAAGCATTCTATTTCTTTGGAATCTTAATTATCAGCACCCCAAACTTACCTAATTAGAAACTCATTCATAATACGTTAATGTATTAGCAAACAGAAACATCACAGTCTTCCCAGAATAAATTATACAACATTCCTTACATGCACATTTTAGTTATACACTCTAATTAATATTAGTACTTAAAACATGTGGGCTTGATTTCACTGTTAAAAGAGACGTCCCTTTGTTTTTACACAGTATAAAAAGACCATAATTTCCCTTACTGTAGACATTGAGCTGCACATATAATCTTAATTTTAGTTTCTCAGTAAAATGGAAATTATTTCAGCAAAGCGATTCATTTTATTGATGTTAACCACTTCAAGCTTTTTAACATCAAATATCTTTTGTGCAGATGAATTAATGATGTCCAATCTTCATGGCAAAGAAACTTACGATAAGTACTCTGAGGTAAGTTTTAAAAATCTACCTAACGTGCCTAACATTAACTGCCTAATACTTGTACTGAGTCTAATGAATTTGTAAAATGTAAAGAATAAGTTCGTTTGTGCTTTGTTTTTTGTCAAAATTCAGCCTTGCTATGACAGTGTGTTACTGTGACTTGTACAGCTTAGCAAGGCAACAAACAGCCTGGCCACTCTATTAACAATTGAAGTGTATGGGATATACCGTGATACCTAGCAAGCCTAAGATGCATTCATAATTTTCAGTTGACTCCGAAGTACAGAGTTGCAATAAACAGTTCGTGAAATTAGATCTTCTGGATATATTTCAGCTGGACATGACCTGACTTGTCTTTAAAAACAAAAATATATGACAAGGTGTGGATGTAGCTCAAGTGGTTGACCACCTGCTTCCCATGTACAAGGTCCTGGGTTCAATCTCCAGTACCTCCTGAAAAAAAAAAAAAAAAGCTAATTGCAATTGAAATAAAAAGAATATTTTCAAAAAATACATTTGTTTAAAATTATATATATATATGACAGTTATATTTTCTGCTTAGCAATTACAAGCTAGTAAGCTTGTAATAAATCTATGTCTAAGTAAAACACTTATCCCTAGACAAAGGCATTACATGTTATCTTTCTCTTTATGCTTTTCTATATTTTCCATATTTGCTGAAATGAGTATGTTTATCTTTACAATAAGAAAACCAATCATTTAAAAATCTTTGGAAACAGTGGCCACTGGAAGTGCTGAAGGCAGGGAGAGGGAAAAAGAAGTGTAATATGGGGGCACTTTCGGGACTTGGAATTGTCCTGAATTACGTTACGACTCCTGATATGGGCCACTGTATTTCCTGCCATAACCTACAGAATTGAGTGGGAGAGAGTGTAAACTACAATGTAAACTACAATCCATCCTTAGTGGCAATGCTCCAAAATGTGTTTGTCAATTGCAATGAATGTACCATACTAACGAAAGAAGTTGTTAATGTGGGGAAAAGTGGGAGGTGTGGCGAGTGGGGCATATGGAATCCCTTATATTTTTTTATGTAACATTTTATATAATCTAAGTATCTTTTAGAAAAAATATATTTTAAAAAATCTTTAGGGGAAGCAGATGTAGTTCAGTGGTTGAGCATCTGCCTCCCACGTACAAGGTCCTGGGTTCAAGCCCTGGTACCTCCTTAAAAAAAAATCTTTCCATGAACAAACTTTCATGGTAAAACCAAATCTAATTAAATGTTCACTGTATTTTAAATAGTTCCTATGGGATTGTTGCAGAACCATAAACCAATGGGTTCTTTACTGAAGATGTGATTTATAGTCTAATAACAATACAATTAGTTTCTTGAGAAATGCTCGTAGAGTAGAAATAAGAGTGTGAGAGGGAAAAGAAAATTCAACGGGACTGCCCACAAATGTAGCCCAAAACCTGGCTAGCATCTGTTTCCATGCATACACCACTTTGGCCTATCTATAGAGAGGAGAAATAAGAGACTTGGAGAGGGAGTATATAAAGATATATAAAATATTTCAAAACAACATGAATCAAAAAACTGAAAGAGAATAACTACAATAAAATAAAAATTTGCCTTATTCCAATACTTCATTATGTTCCTGCTGCTCTAACACACTGCTGTATTCACTATATATATTTTATTAATATTTTATAGTTGTCTTACAGTAGCCTAGGGACAGAAAAAATTAGACTGCTTTGAGAAGGTTAATACAAATTATTTATTTAAAAATTCCACACATGAGAACACAAACTTTGTTTATAGCCTTAACAATTCTGCAGATTAAATTCAGAATTTAAGTTAATTTGGGGCTGAAAACTGTTGCTTTGAACAATAAGGAAGTATTTTAGTGGTCATTTCTAATTACAGCCTGGAGGAGACCCCAGCGAGGAAAAGGAACGAAGCCTCAATTTTGAAGAATCAAAAGATCGGGGGCCAAAAACCGTCATTAAGATGAGCACACCCACCATCAACAAGATGCCACACTCGGCAGCCAATTTGCCGCTGAGATTTGGGAGGGCCATGGAAGAAGAAAGGAGCGCCTGGTCAATGGCTAACTTACCACTGAGATTTGGAAAAAATATGGAAGGGAGCATCTCCAGACGTGTTCCTAATCTTCCCCAAAGGTTTGGGAGAACGGCATCAGCCAAAAGTGTCACTAAGACACTGAAGGGTTTGCTCCAAGGATCCATGAATTCACCCTCTGCCAGTGAGTTACTTCACTCCATGACCTGCCAGCCCCACGAAATTCAGAATCCTGACCAATCGCACCCAAGGTAAATACCCGAAAACATGCCAAAATGCAGGGGCAGTTACATAGCGCTGATCTGGAAACATGAGATGTGTTACCTCTTTCCAAAGTGAGTTTCTGTAAACGTGTTTCTTAGACAAAGAAAGGCAAGGACCCAGGGGAATATATACCTGTAAGTTGAGGTATGTGGAAGGCCAGGTACAAGCATGGTTATAGAAAGTAAGGAGACGGCTTCCCCCAAACCACACATGGGCATTAATCTCATTACTCTAGAGTCACACATGGAGAGTCCATGCAAAGACAGGGCTGAGAATTTAAACCTCGGACATATTGCCTGGCATTTGACCTTACAACATTGAAGGTCCTATATGAGAGAGAAACCACAAGCTCCAGTCTCAAACAGCCAGGTCTCAAATTTGGAAGATTTTCTACCCCAAATTTTAACCAGGGTATTCTCCTTCTTCTGCATCTCATTTTACAAATCTATCCTGATATAATAATTTTTTGTACTGATTAATTGTACTATGAACAAATCAGAGTACAAGGTATTATAAGAGATTCCAAAGAATTAATAAGCTACCTATTACTTCTTAGTAAAGAGTACAAGGAAAAAGACATTTTGATACAAAATAGAACATGATGGTTTAGTTAAGACCTAGAGGAAGTAAGGTGGCAAGCTGTGTCACCTTATCACTAAGACCTTCTGGAACTACCCCACCTCTCCCTTTACTGCTTCATTTCTCTCCATAGTATTTATCCCCAGCTAACATACCATAGATTTAGTGTCCATCCCCTCTACTAGAAATTCAGTTCTATTCATCCAGTAGTTTGTGTTCATTACCATATATTCAGTGCCTAGAACTGTGCCTGGAACATAGTAGACACTCCATATGTGGTAGAATGAATGAAATGATATTAAGAGAGACACTGATAAAGTCCCACAGAGGTTCAGAAAAAAAAGAGGTTGTTTCTGCACGGGGCAAACTGGGGACATTGAGTTGGGTTTTGAAGGGTGGTTCTATTTTGAACAGAGACTAGAGGGAGGAGAGAGAAAAGGGAAGAGTTCAAACAAAGGCACAAAGCAAGGTGAGCCAAGAGCACTGGGGTGAGAGCAAAGGGTGTGAGATGAGGAGAGGAAAGGCTGAAGAAGAGAGAGTGAGGGCAGGGAGGGCAAAAAGGGCCAGGATGAGGGTTTTGGACATTATTTACCAGGGAAACAGAACCACTGAAGTTTCTGCTGAGGTCCTGAGATAGAAGAGAATTTGGCAACTAGGCAGATGTTGGGAGTGGGGTGGCAGTGAGGAAGAGAGATCAGTCAACAGTAGATTTTTGAGTTGCAGTGGCCATTACAACTTCCGGAATCCATCAATATTTCAGTCATTTCAAGTGCAACATAATTCAAATCAAGTATGATTAGGCAATTAGGATTCTGGCCTGTATTTCTATATGCTCTCACCTGCTATTGTTCTGACGGATGAGAACATTTTGTACTGCTTACATTTTAGGAGATTGGGATTCAGGCAGATAGATGATGCAGAACTGAAACAAGAAAAATAAGGAATCTGGAGCCTGCCCCTGAAGAAGATGTAAAGCTATAGCCTGAAATCTGCAAACAGCTCGGTGGTGAAGACAGCAATGAATGAAGAGTCATCGCCCTCATTTGGCGTATCAGTCACAGAATTTTTTTCCTTGTCAGTACAACTAATATCTTAAACGTTATAAAAAATGATTTAAAGAATAATTGTAATGTAATCCTGAAATCGTTTTTTCTAAATTAAAAGAACATTGCAAATACTTTTCTTTTTTTTTAAAGAGTGATTTATTTTATTACATATCTCCCCTTCCCCCCCACCCCACTGCGGCAACGCGCTGAGAGTGGTCACCGCGCAGGCGCGGCTTTCCCCGCTTGTGGGCGGTCTCTGCGTCTGTTCACGGCCGGCTCTCAGTTCGCAGGTGGCTGGCTGCGCTCCATCCGTGGGCGACCTGCCTTGCCCGTGGCAGCTCTTGCCCTGTCCGTGGCAGCTTCTTGCCCTGCCCACGGCGGCTCTGGCCCACCCATGGCAGCTTGCCATTCTCAAGGCGGTCTGCCCGCTAGGAGAGGTCCCTGGGAATCGAACCCAGGGCCTCCCATGTGGTATGCCGGCACCCTATCCACTGGGCTATCGAGCCAGCCCCCAACATTGCAAATACTTAAGAAGCCGCTGGTGATGAGAGGGAGAGAGAGACTGAAAACGCAGCACTATGCAGTGCAAACATAATGGACACAATGACATATGTGAAAAAATTAAATATAAGTGGGAGAGTAGCCTGACCAATATCGTGTTGAAAAGTAAACAATTTAGCAGAACTATATGGTTGACAAATAAGTGCACCTGGATAACATATTCCTTATAAACACGTGGTTATGCACCCATTTTTTCAACTGATAGAAAGAAGTTTCAAATCTTACTTCTCTCTTTCTAAAATTGCAATATGAAGAAGACTCTTAGATTTAGAGAGATAAAAAGAAAAAAAGTAGCTATTAGTTTCCCCTTGATTCTTCTATTTAAGTCTGGAAATTTGCCTTTTGGTGTGTTTCTTTTCTCATTGAATATGAAAATTGTTGATTTGTACTAAATAATCTGGTCACTCTTAAACTAACAGTTTAGAAACACAGCACACCATAACACAAGTGCACAATGATTTGACTTTAGCCATAAGAATATGAAGCCCTTAATCAGATATAGCTGGTTTATTGAACAGTCTCAAATCCCACAGGCTACAAATAGGAATGGTTTTATTTTTTTCTCCCATCCTGCTCCCAGCTGTGCTATGTTGAATCTCCTTCCCCTGCTGGGTTGAGATCCCTTAATGATACCAGTGGGCAGATTCCATAACTTCCTTGGTCACTTTTTGATATTAAAAACCTCAGTCAAGGCCAGTCAAAGCGGGCAACATCATATCCAATACAAAGCTTCCCCTCCCCGTTGCTGGCTAGGCTGGTGGCTGGAGGGACCTGAAGTGGGCAGGGGCCAGCTCTGCTCTTTCTCTCCTCCTCCCCGTTCTCACCTCAGGGAAACAATCTCCCTTGCTATCTTCTCCAGCACGTGTGGTTGGGCAAGGAGGGGATGAAGATGGGGGATGAGAAGTCGCTATCTAATCCTCTGTATATAACGTTGCTGCTTCTACAGGTGAGTTATTCAGAAGCCCTGTGGGTACCTCCACCATGCCCAGGTCAGTGACCTGGGAGACCTGGATGAGGCTTATCTCTTCCAACTACCCTCATCCATATCCCCATAGCCTCTTTTGTTTGTTAAGAAGCTTTAGATTACATAAGTTACATCAAGGGGAACCAGCTGTGGCTCAATTGGTAGGGCTCTGGTTTACCACATGGGAGGCCCCAGGTTCGGTTCCGGGGCCTCCTGGAGAAGGCAAGCCACCGCACGGTAAGCTGACTCAGTGGGATGGCGCAGCAGGGGGAGACAAGCAGACACAGAAAAACGCAAAGCAAATGAACACAGCAAGCACAAGCAGCAAGGGGGGGATATATAAATAAATAAAAATAAATCTTTAAAAAAAAAGTTACATAAAAAATATAGGGGATTCCCATATACCTCACCCCCTCCCCCTCCCACACTTTCCCACAATAATAACATCCCTCAGTGTGGTGCATTTGTTACAATTGATGAACACATACTGAAGCATTGCCACTAACCATGGACTATAGTTTACATTATAGTTTACACTTTGCACCACACAATTTTATAGGTTTTGACAAAATGTATAATGGCCTGTATCTGTCATTGCAAGTTCATGCAGGACAATTCCAATATCCCAAAAATGCCCCCATGTTACTCCTATTCTTCCCTTTCCCTCCTCTCAGACCCTCTGGTGGCCACTGCCTTTATATCAATGATACAAGTTCTTCCATTGCTAGAATAATAATAAGCCTATAATAGAATAATAATAAGTCCACTTTAGTCCATTGTTCATTCCTCAGTCTTGAGCTGATGCCCACTCTGCTTCTGATTGAGAGGGAGCTTAGATCCCATGGGACAGATGGATGGAAATGTCTTGCTTGCAGTTGTAGATAATCTCTTTTTTGGGATGGGCATTGTCCATCATTATTCTTTTGTTAGTTGTCCTGGGTGAGTCCAATGAACTGGAGAGTAAGTGTTGCAATTCGCTAAGATTCAGGACTCAACTGACATATGAGCAGACCAAAGATTTAAGTCTCTGGGACCTAAAATTAACAAGTGTAGTGCTAATTATAGGTTCAAATAAAAGGAGCAGAAGAGCCATGAGTAGGGAAATTATAAATGAGTCTAACTCTGTTACACTGTGGAGCATAAATTCCAGAGGAAGGCCCACTGACAGGGTGCCAAATTTCCGAGTTGTCTGCCCTGCTTATAGTGTCTAGATGTCTCTATAGCCCTCAGGATCCCCACTAATTGAGGCACAGTTTAGTGTGGCAGTCAATGAGATCCTGTTGAGACATGCATAAGTGTAACTTCTGGAATGACCTCCTGACTCATTTTAAAATCTCTTTGCCATAAAAACTCATTTGTATTTAATATTTCCCCCTTTTGGTCAAGGTCTTTTTCCAATGCATCACTAGTCAGAGCTTGGAAATAATCCCTTTGTGCCAGGGAGGCTC
>PVKH010007125.1:0-20472 GCA_004027955.1 Chaetophractus vellerosus | reverse complement strand
ACTGCCCAGTAAATGCAGCCCTTCAATTAACTGACCCCAATAGCACTGCATTTTCAAATCTCCACTGCATCTGCCTATTCCAGGTTGATTAAAGCAATGGCTGCTGTCACCTCTGGCTGGGGAGGGTTTGAAACAATGGCTGCTGCCACCTATGTCCAGCATGGATTGAAAAAATAGCTGCCTTTAGAGCTGGGACCCAGCAATCTGAATTCACTAATCAAAAGCCATGATCTGTGATCCATTGTGCACACTCCTGTTCCTGGGGAAGACTAATTTTATGCTCCTTCTGTCACAAGCTGCTAGCCAGAGACTGGACCCTGAGGCAGCTTGTCATGAGAGTAGGGACATATTTGGCAAAGCAATTCATAGTTCTTTACTGTAATTTATGAACCTCTTTCTCCCAGTCTCTCCTGAATGCTGTGCAGTGTTCTTCTGGTCTCTGGAGTTTCAAAAAAGCTATTTTAGATATTTCCTGCCTGTTTAAGAGTTGTTTTGGTAGAAGGACAGAGTCCTTGAGCTCCCTACTCTGCCATTTTTCCTGGAAGGATGGTTCTTCTTGAGCAGAGATTTGGGGTGATGTTAAATTGAGAAGGCATAACATATTGCACAGCTACAGATTAAATAATAGCCCACATACCTTTAAAAAATGTAATTATACTTTTTACTCATACCAGCTTTTACCACGACTCATTTAATCATTTACCCAATGTTTGTTAAGTTTTTTATATGCCCATCACAGGACTTTAAATGAGTATACAATAAAAGCAATGGTTTTCTTTCAAGAAGCTTATAGCCTAGTTTAAAAAATAGACAGGATAGAGGCAAGTAATGTCAATAACGTGTGTGGGAGTGCAACAGAAGGCAGAAGCAGTTACAATGATAAGGACCTGTGTTATTATAGAGTAAAGGGGTAGATGTTCTAGCCAGGGTGCATGGAAAGAACAAGGCACTGAGGTACAGTTAAGCTTGGAAACTTTGGCATTCATGAGAAAACTGTCCTACTGAGCAGCCAGTTGGGGTTGGGGAATATGGATTGCAGCAAAATTTAAGAGGTCCTGAATGACAGGTGAAAGAATTTTAACTTTATGTACAGTGAATAAGTATCAAAAGTTTTGAGAAAATTATATCATATATGTAATTCTACAGGAACATGCATAAAGTAACAGGGAGGACAGTGTATTAGGAATGGAGAGTGGAATAGAAAGCTAGAAATCAGCATCAGTGTCAGCATACATTTCAAGTATAAAAAACAGTATGACAGATGGGATTAATTCATCAATCAAATTGTAAGCTTCTGTAGGCATTCTTTTGAAAAATAATTATTATTCACATGGCTACAAATTAATCCAATACTTAAATTTAATTTTTCAGTGACAAGTGTAATGGATTTTTTTAAAAGTAGAACCTCACTTTCTATACACATACATTTAGAAAACATACTACAATATTTATAATAAATTAGGAAAAATATGCTCTTTTATAACGTCTTCAATTATCTAATGTCAGTTATTTGCTTAAGTGGAGAACAGCTTAGCTAAACATGAGGTCCCTCAGAGCTCCTGGCTAACACAGGTTCCCTCAGAGCTCTGAAGAAAACTATTAGAAAAATAAATGATAAAATGACAAAGTCTGTGTTTTGGGTAATCTAAGGGCCAACCCTATCACCATCTTGCCCCTTTGTTTTCCTGAGCAGAGATGTGTTTTTTCACATATCAGGTAACACTGTTCCACTGCTTAAGCACATGAGGAGAAGATATATTCTCACACTCTTAGTAATTTAGGTACAAATTTGTGAACATTGTAAACTTGCAGGTTAAAAGGCATGGTCACAGTAATTTTAGTTCTCAAAGAAAACATAGATTTCCATGGAAACTTTGGCTAACATAGTGAAAGTACTTCTCAGAACGCTGGAGACGAAATCAGAAAATATTTTCATTAAGGTTCCATGATTATCTCTTTTAAGCACTTCTGACACTAGGAATTGAAATTCACTACATATTAAAAAGCAAAACCAGCTTACGTACAAAGAATATAGCTAATTGAACCTTTTCTGTGTCTTTAATGAAATCTATACCAGTGACCAAATAAAACAAAGCAAAACCAAATACATAGAACCACACACAAACATTTAGAAGAACCAGCACTTACCCATATTTTGCAAAATTTGCCCAGCATTTCATTATGGATCTACTCAAAATTTCCTCAGTTTTTGTGTAATTAAGTCTTCTTTCCAGAGGTAAACCAAAAACAAACTCAATTTCATAACCGTGCATCACTCCCATCCATTCTGGCCAAGGAAGTTTGGAGGATCGGTGTTCAAAGTAGTAAAAATATGCATCATTTCCCAAATCGGAGAATTTTCTGGTGAACTCCAAGGCAGGGCATATGATATTGTAATCTCCAACAACATCATCCATGGCCTCACGGTATATTTCAGGTCTCTGGTCATCTAACCAGTCTGTGTAGTGGAAAAGGATTGATTCCTTTCCCAAATCACTCACTCTTGGAAAAAATATTTTTAAACCTTCTTGAAATTCTTTCCTGGTTATGACGCTGCTGTTATCTTTGCTGAAACCAGGAGCACCATATACCAAGAATGCTGACCCTTCATCTTTATTAACACCCACCAAGATCTGGGTTTTTTTATATTGTCTGAGCTGCAGTAGTGTGTCTGGCATGTCAGTGAGAAAATCACCATCCACGATTGGGCCAAAGTTCACTGACAAGAGGGAGTCATAGGGGACAACAAGTACTTCATTCAGAAGAATTTCCTGGGGATCTTTATTTCGAAGGCATTTGATTATCTCTGTCTCATTTTCTCTCAAGCAACCGAGAAACTTAGCTAAGGTCAATGTTCTGTTCTTAGCTTCATGGAGAGATATCACTGCCCAAGGAGCATTGGAGGATCCACTTTGCAGAATGACTCTGGTGAAAAATGGGTGGCTTTTAGGAGAAAATAAATGAAGGTTAACAGAAACGGACCCTGCACTTTCTCCAAAAAGAGTTACACTTTTAGGATTTCCACCAAAAGCTGCTATATTTTTTTGTACCCACTGAAGTGCCAATTGTTGATCAAATAAACCCATGTTCCCTGGAGCCTCAAGATGTCCTGGTAAAGCTAAGAAGCCTAATGCACCCACCCTATAGTTCATTGAAACAACAATAACTCTTTCAACCCGAGCTAGAAACCTGCCATCATAAACAGGTAAAGATGATGTCCCAGTTTGAAAGCCACCACCATAAATCCATACCATTACGGTGGCATTTTTTGGTTTAGGTGCTGGAATCCACACATTAAGATATAAGCAATCTTCACTGAGGTCAGTGTTTGGGTTCCACATCTCTGATCCAAGAAAGCCAGGGAAACTTATATCTACATTCTGATAGCAAGAATTTGCATATTTTGTAGCATTCCAAATATTGGACCACTTGGTCAGGGACTGTGGCTTTTTGAATCGTAGTCTACCAACAGGTGGCTGTGCATATGGAATTCCAAGGAAGGCTGCTACAGTACCACCAAGCACAGGCAAGTTCATCCCTCTGACTTTTCCATTCTTGGTTGTAATTATGATGTCTTCTTCCATGTGTGACTTCCTGATAAGCACACAGAGCAGGAGAAACCACGAGAGAAATCTGATGTATATAATTATGCCTTTGCTCTGCATATTGATTTCTGAAAGAGAGGTAATTAGGAAGCTTTAACAGCCTCAAGCATACAGTAGCATAATTTATTGATGATAAGTAACTAAAATATAATATCTCTTATTAATCCCACAAATTATTAAAGCTAATCTGCAATCACTGTAATATCCTATGTAGGAAAAAAATAGAAAAGGCTTAGGGACATATCAGTTTTCAATTTAGAAAATAAATAAGTGGAATGGAAAAGTAGAAGCTATGTCACTCAGGAAATATCCATTATCAAATTTCTCTAAGGAAGATTTGTTATTTTAAGGGCCTGAGTCATAAAGAAACAAACACTTAATAGGAAGATGTTCTATCAGTATGGGGAGGAAGGAGAGCGCTGAGATGCCTGAAAGGAACACAGGCTATCACGGAGTAAACCTAAAAAGCAAAATCTAACAATGCAGTCCAGATAGAGAAGATTTTCTCATGGTTATTGAGTTGCAGGAAATTTGTCTGATTCAAAAAAGAGGCTTATTTTAGGCATATATTGTATATTATATCTCTACCCATCAAAAATGCCTTTAAGAAGTACTCTGCTTATGACAGATAAAATTCCTACGTTGGTTAGCGGAGGCAATACTGGTTCATGTATCCCCTGAAATATATACAGTTCTAATCATGGCTGGCTGGCTCTTGGTAGAATTGTGAAGATCAAGAATCTTTAAAAATCTAAAGATCTAAGATGCTATCATTATCTTTTTGTTTCCATGGTCTCTAATGGGGCCATTTTTGCTAGTGGTTTCTTCTTCCATACAGGCCTAGTCTATGTTCATGAGAGAATTTGGGCAGTTTAGTCACAGTATGTCCAGTAACAAATATGTGGTATTTGCTATTTGAATTACAAATTATGAAAAATTATGAAAAGTAACAAAAGGCCTTTGTGAGAGAAAGTAGAATCCATATATATCATATATATCATATTTATGTATGCCTGGGATAAACTCCCTCTTTTGAATCAGGCTATTTCTCTGGATTTTAATAACCATTGAAGGTCTTTTCTACCTGAATTACAATGTCAATGGTGAGAAACAAGGGTTGGCAATGTATTGCATAGGAGAAGTTAATGGTTTAGAATGAATTTACACTCAGGTGTAGATGCACATCTATTAATTTGCTGATTGATAATTAAATTTTATACAAATAGGTTAAATGTGTTAACATAGTAAGATTTTCTTGTATTTTGAGAGTGGACAAAATGACTGAAATTAGAGAACTGAAGCTAAGAAATTACTGAGAAATGTGGGGGAAGCAAAAGTAATCTCTGAGATCTATAAAATCATAATATTTGATAACATAAAGAGACCATGGAGATCAAAGTTTTATTACAAATTCAGAATGCAGATAATGAGTTTTTCCTGAATAAAAAATGTTTAAAATCAGACTTTAAAAACTTCATGTGACAAAAGGTAAGAAAAAACAATGAAAGCACCATTTAAAAGAACTAACATCTTGATATAATTGAAAGAAAATCTGATTAGTGTATCAATTAAAAATACTGTTTCTCATCCATATAATAACAAAGGTTCATAAATGTTCAAAAGTCTTTCTTTTGTTATCTTATTTGATGCTCTAATTGTAAATCCAAACTATGTAACTAGAGATCTAATCCTGTGCGCATTTAGCATTTATTTGTATTAGTATATTTATTGTCTTGGTTTTTTTTTAATTTAGATGATCATAGAAGGCAGTAAATAAGGGAATATCCTAATAATAATGGCCCAGACCTAAGATAATGAGATATTAAATTAGACTATTCACTGTGGCTCATAGGACAGAAGGTGATCAATAAGTAATTTTTGATCCCAACAAATCTCTGAATAAATTAATCCATGGTTTACAATATTTTGTTCAGTGCCCAATTCTTATATGTATTTGATGATTGTTACGATAATAAGGGTACTTATCCTCAAGCCATATGCTTATTAATATTTTT
This sequence comes from Chaetophractus vellerosus, assembly GCA_004027955.1. Classification (NCBI taxonomy): domain Eukaryota; kingdom Metazoa; phylum Chordata; class Mammalia; order Cingulata; family Chlamyphoridae; genus Chaetophractus; species Chaetophractus vellerosus. The sequence goes on along the minus strand of PVKH010007125.1, from coordinate 14,852 downwards.
TTTACTTTCTTAGGCCTGGTACAATTGGATTTGAGCTAATCTCAATAAAATATATTATTAAAAAACATATTTTAACATTATGTTTCAATACTATTATGATATTTAGGTATAGTCATAACAACTGCAATATTTTATAATACATAAAATAAATTAATAAAATATACTATCAATGTAATGATATCTGTAGACTTGGCACTAATGAAATTTTCTATTTCTGACAGTACAGAACTTTTAGAGTTCTTTTCTTCTGATAATTACTAAGCCCTCTGTCTTAAAGTTATACATTTGGAGAGGAACAAAGAGTGGGGAATGGAATATTTTTTCTTTTGAAAAATTTGCTTTGGAAAGAAGAAAGGAATTAATTAAGATACAAAGCTGACTTACTCTGAGATGTTTTTCAATGGAATAATTGCAGCACCTCTGGTTGTAGCCATTCCTCCCCTTTGCCTCGCTCAGTCAATGTCCCAGAGTCTAACACAAAGGTCATCTTTCTTTTATCTTGGTTCTCTTTAAATATTACTTTGCCTCCATAAACCAACCAACAAATCCTAATAGTTTTAATCTCTGATAACATTCAAATTTTCATTCTACAAATAGTTTAATTTTATCACAAAGCAATTTTATATGTGATTAATAAATATGGTAATTTTCATTGTAGACGTTTAAAAATAGTTGCCATAACATCTAAAATGTTGTAATAGCACTCTCATGTCACTTAGTTTTGCTTGTGTTTTTATTTACTTATATTTTTACACTGAGTAGATCTTAATATTGTATAGTGTTATGTATATGAATAATAATCCTCATTTTTTTCAACAAGGATCTCTAAGAGTTGTCACCTTTTAAATATTATAATAATTAATAACATTCAAAACAGTCATTGTAAACATTTGTTCATTCCAAGAATGGCAATATAAGTCCTATTTACAAACATTACCTTTTGGAGAGTGTTAAGTACCATTTAATATGAAAATACATGTATGTTCACATATTCATCGGTAGTATAGGCTAAGATTTTTGCACATAGCATAAGTACATTATTGAAATAAACATTATTTTGTCCTTTCCATAATTTGGTAATCTTTAGTCCTACATGTTGCTGTGTATTTTTTCATTGAGATGTTTAAATTTTTAGTATGTTTTCACATGATTAAACAATCCAATGAGTAATAAATAAATAAAAGGAGACAAGGCAAATGTTATTAGTATATATCTCTAAATATTTATTGATAATTAAAATATACAACGAAACTTCATTGTTTTTCTTCCTAGAAATTCTGCTACAGATTGGCCACTGTCACTTTAAATCCGCTATCTGAACTCAAATAATATACACTTATTAGAAAGAATTGAGCAAATTTTCAAACTAATTACCACTGAGTATCTGAATTTAGATCAATTAACTTATTTGTGCAATTTTTAATATTTGAAAAGAAGGAAGGATCTTTTGTTTGGAATTGCAAAGAAAATAGATGATGAGATTGGAGAGGGGGGTAGAGGGAACTGAAGGAGAATCCTATAGTGTTAAAAATTTATCAAATACTTCAGGAAATAAAAATCTACTGGAAATTTCTGGAATATAATCTAAACTTTTAAAAATATAATTTTCAAAATGAAACAAGTCAAAAATATTTCCTTCTTTTTGCATTTTTAGTTAAATTTTGAAATTAACATCAACATTTTCCAGCCAACTTTAAGAAGTATATATTGTCATGCAGTAAGTTAGGTATATTAAAATGACTGATGCAAAGTACTATTTATTTGCCCCTTATGTGTCATAATTGTATAGGTACCAAATTTTTTAAATATTTGGCCAGAGAATTCTTAAAGTATGGTCAGACAAATATTATATTTTTCTCTAGGTTTAGAATATACTTTCTTGGTAATTTTACTGTCATTAAAAATTACCATAAAATATATATTTCTATATGAAAAATAAAGCTTCTTAAAATGGGTGAAAAAAAAACCACCTAAATAATATTAATGTGATCTAGAACAATCACCACTAAAGTGTGTTTAGTCAAACCGAAACAGCTAAGCCTTTATACCAAACTTAAAAAGCATGTTTTGTTGCAGGCTAATTGAGTGGGGATTCAAGGAAGTCTGTTTATAAATAGACTATACCACTGTCTTTCAGGGATCCTTCAGATATCCATTAGGCACTAGAAGGGTGTGTACAGATAGAAGACAATATATTAGGTATGAGAAGCTTAAGATCTGTATCTGTCCAAAATCAGGAAAAATATTCACATACTTTTCATTGTGTGAATCACTGAACAATTTGAACATGTAAAATTATTAGAGAAATTTTGTGGGCCTTTTGAAAATTGAATCTGGTCTTAAGTTGTCATCTATGCAATTATAATTCCACTTTTGTTAAAAACTAGCTGATTTTGTCATGAAAGCATTATGAAGACAATATTTAATTTAAATATGTATTATTATGTATTTACCAAAAATTAAACCAAAAGAAGTGATTAAATTTGTAAATAAGATGTGGCTTGCTTAGATAGTATTAGCTTATATTTTATAAGAATAAAAATGGAATTATATAAATACCAAACATTTTCTATATTAAAGGCATAGAACATAAGAAAACAATCACAAAAAACTAGGAGAATAAAACAGAACTTTGCAAATACAATTAGAAATTTTATTTCATATCTAGGCAGAGAATTCTAAAGATTTCATTTAAATGGTAAAGCCACACATTAAAACCTCATGCTTATTCTTAAACAAAGTAAATATTTACACAAGTTAAATTTAATTGTATTCATCAAAATATAAGATAATTTATGATAAAAAAGGCAGTACACAGACAAGGGATAGTAATTTCTAATTAAACTTATTAGCATGCAACATGGTTATAAAAATTTGGAAGGCAAACTCATAATAAAAAATATATATTACAAATAGAAATCATAAACAATGAAATAATTGTGTCCACATTTCTCTTCATGCTTAAACCCCTAGTTAATCAGGAATTGATATTGTCAAAACAAAGATAGGTGTAAGAGAGAATAAGAGAAGCAAAAGGTCTTTATTTGCTTAGTATTTTTATAATAATAAAAATAATTGCAAATGTAAAATATTTTGTTAAAATTTTAACACACATAAAAAAGAAAGAGGACAAACAGGGCAAAGGGAACAAAAGTTTGTAAATCAAATTAGGAAATAAATTTTCTTTTTAAAGAAAAGAAATTTAGAACTTTTATTTGCTAATCGATGGTGTTAAAGTTCAGATGACAAAGTATGGATTAAGAAAAGTACACTGTTAATTCAGACAATAAGAGGACTACTCATTTCATGCCACTTAAATAAAACAGCAATACTGGTCAAAGACAACTTTGGTTACTCTTCTAGGGTAGGGAAGGATTCACCAAACAATGCATTTAGGGTTAAAACGCAGCATCAAATGTTTTCCCTTAGGGAGCTCTATAAGAACATAAATCGCAGTGATTCCACAAGTGTTCTGGTCTTTTATACAAACTTGAATAAATGCATTATTTCCTCAGTAGTTAAATGGGCTTAATCTGTGTCCCCCGAATAATAGGTAGATTTGATACACGTGCCTGCTCGCTTGCTTCATTTGTCCTATTTGCAAGCCTCAGTGGCTGTTCCCCTACAGAGCACCAGAGAGGCACAACAAACACGTGAAGGGACCACAATCTGCCTACAGATTGATCTTCACAGTAACTTGCATCGTTACAAGAAAATGTAAATTCAGAACTTACCGACTCACTGCAACAAAGATGATAAAGTTTGCAAGGAGTTGAAATCATTTAATACTTCAGGGAAATGCAGGATGCAGCTGCTCCTCCAGCCTGCAAATTGGACTGCACTGACATTACAATCAACTGTTACTGACAAAGCTCGCGAGAGTTGGCAGTAGCAACTTGATCTGGAGGCAGCCAATCTTTACTTTCTGACATCTGTTCAGAGGCTAATGGTATGAATGCAATAGTGATTCATGTACAAAAGTATTACAAGGACTCATGTGTTAGGACTGCAGGCTCTCATTTAAGAGGGAAGAAAAAAAGACGTAGAAGCTTCTTCATAATCTAAAAGAAGCTAAAATGTAACAGAAAATTCATCAAAAAGAAACACTATTAGCATTAAGTTTAATTCCTTTCTCTATAGAATGTAAGTTTGTCTTATGCTCGTTTAAAGATTTAAAGTTGTAGACATTGTCTTAAAGAATTGCTGTTGTTGAAAATCGTTTCAGCTTTAATCTTTGCCAATCATGTCGTTATAAAGATCATAAAAGAGAAAATAATGGAAGAAAACACAATTACTATGTACATAAAGCCGTGCTAATCAAAAGATTACTTGTATTAACGTCTGAATGTCTCCTCTGCAACACTTCAGTCATATAGATGTCAAAGTTGGTAATTTCCTATTCAGGGAGCCCTGAAGGCAGTCAAGTGTAATGAGATACAACTTTCTGGTCAAGACAAGAAAATACAATCAACTAAGCTCAGTATAGAAAAAAAACAGCAGCCAGAGTAGCTCTCCAGGATGTACTTATGTCCTTGAAGTTTATCGTCCTTGAAATAGGTATTTGGGAAAATTTAATAAATGAAGAAATAACTTCTAATGAACTATTTAACACGAAGTTACATTCTTAATCTTTTGCTGACAATGGTTTCACTTTTAAGTCTGTCACTTTGGCTCACTGGCAAACTAACCCATAGGTATGTGATTGTAGGTGACCCCAATTTCTTATTTTCAATACTGTGTTAAATTTCAAGCATGCAAATATAAGAATTGTCATTTGTTGTCATTCTACCTTGCACCAATGATTGTAATTGGCAATTTATGTAAATTATTTTGTTTTAGGCCATTAGATCTGAGTTCGATATTAACCACATTTTGCAGATGAGGTGCCTTCAAGATAGCCATTTTCTTAATTGGTCTTCTAAAATTATCTTTTCTGTGAAAATTGCCACTTAGGAGATATTGATTAGATAATAAATCTGACAATCAAAATTATGTGTAATGTATTTAGAATATAGGTATTGTAATGACAACCTATTTGCATAAGGGTTACAGAATACATAGTCTTTTTAAAAGGGGGGAGCTTTTTTAAAAAAGGGTATAGTGATAATGAGGCATTGGTTTCTAAAGTGATGGCATTTTAAAAATATATATAATCATTATGGTGGCCCATATGAGAGTCCATTGGTTTAATATGTGTGACTTCTTTTCTAGATGTCAAAATTCTTCTTTACAACACAACACCAATGCACTGTTTTCTGTGATAGCATACAATTATTCTTTCTTTCAAATCCCACAACTGTTGAAGAATGTTGCTTGATGTTAATGAATTCAGCAGTGTTTTGCAAGCTCCTACTATCTACTCACAATTACATAAAATATGTCACATATACATACATATTTCATTTTCCTGTGTAAACATGGCGCTAAACAAAATAATCTATAACAAGCAGATTTTTCTTCTTAACAAATGTTATTTAAACTGGCTTACTAACAACATCAACTCTTTACAATACCTGGCAATTTTTCCTCTGCTTAATATTTTTGCTTCAGTGAACCACCTTTAGTTATCACCCCTTTAATTCATTTTCTCTAATAATTTCCCTACTTTGCCACATTTTACAAGATATTTTAGTGCATCCTTAAAATCATTTCTTCTTCCTCTCTAATTTAAGGGGTTTCTGATTTTGTGGCTCAACATACAACTCCTTCATTTCTGTGATGTAATCATTTTCTCACGCTTACCCAGCGGGAAGATGTAGGTAACATGCAGCAAAGCCTTGTTCAGGGTTTGCAGGCGAGTTGTGTCCCATTACCTCACAATCTTGATGTGTAATAGTCATGCTGTTAAATGTTGAGTCGGCATTGTCAGTGAGAGTGGAGAAATGTCATGTCAAGTGTCAGTTCAAATTTTGCAACCGTGTATGCTGAAGCTTGGACAAGGTACCATTATGATCAAGACTCCATGCGCTTTTACAGTTTGCCATTCAGTGGCTTTTTGCTTTTACGGTTTTCTTGTAAGTTACCATTGCACTGCTCATTTGTAGATAGCAGGACTCAAGGAGATTTGAGACAATGTGTGGTAAACATTAATCTCATGTTGTATCTCAGTCTTCCTTAGTCATACGGATGCCACGAAAGTGCCCTGATCTTTCTTTTACTAATACTTTCTTTCATTGTTAAAAGACCAAAGCATTCTTATGAAGAAAAATATGGATTATAGAAAAAAAAATGTATTTCTACATTTTACATTTGGGGAGATCATCTGGTATATTCCAATCTAGTGTTGAGTTCTACCCTCAGGGAACTTGTACATTAACATACCACAAGATCAGACAGAGTGCTATTTATAAATCCAGATTCCTGGGCCACATCCCAGTGTTTGGCTGTAATAGATCTGGGTTGGGATCCTTTAAACTAACCTACCATGTGAGACTGATTTGGGAAATTCAGAGGCAGAGTTCTGCATACTAGATCCTCAAAACACTGTAATCCTATCATATATATACTTTACTGTTTTTCTCCCCTTTACACTTGTGCAATTACACCTTTTATGTTATGCTAATTTGGCAATGTGCCATATGTACTCACTCTTTTTGAACTCTACTTGTCATATAACTGAGCTTAAACTTATTTTTAAATCAGGCTATCAAATATTTTCTTCAACTTAATTTGAATGTCTGTATATTAATCCATTTTATGGAGGTGACTATATTTTTCTAAGTCACCTTTGTTAAAAAGGCAGAATGTTTTAAATTTATCATGGAAATGGTAATATAGAAATAATTTTAGTTAATATTTTTGAACATTACTTTGCAATAATTACTTAAATCAGAATTGTTAGATCAGAAAGTATGTACTCTTTTATAGTTAAGCCACATAATATGAATTACCTTTATAAAACTGTTGCAGCTTTTTCTCCCACCAATAACCTGGGAAAGATATTTTATTATTACATATTTTCCCATTTCTCCACTCATATCAAAAAATTTAACTATGATTACTTCACCTGTTGACTGCTGTGGTTACCCTATTGCATGTGTTTATTATTATCTTGATTTTTAACATTTTATTTAGATATAATTTCAAATTTACAGAGTAGTCATAAAACCAGTATAAAAGAACTCCCATTTTGTCCCAGTTAAATTATCATTCTCTGTCCCGAGATGTGTGTGTGTATTTACATATCTTTATATAGATGTATTTGTATGGATGTTAGCATAAATGCACATATTTATGCAAATTATTTTTCCTGAATTATTTGCAGACATTATGCTCTTATTACTCTTAAACACTTCAGTAGATATTTCCTAATAATAAATACATTCACTCACATGTAAAAGTAAAATATCAAAATCAGGAAATTTTATCTTGATACAACAGATAATCTAAGTAACAGTGCATATTTGGATTTTATCACTTGTCCCAATAACGCTCTCTGTTGCTATTTTTCACCATCCCGGGATTCAAATCCAGGGTCATTCATTGTGTTGGCTTTAGTTGTCATGTCTCTGTAATCTCCTTTACAATGAGTTCCTAGCTTTTCTTTGTTTTCTTTTTTTTCCCCTAATATTGGCATTTTTGAAAATTACAGGCTAGTTATTTATAGAATCTCAATTTTGGTTTTATTGATATTTTCTCTTTATAAGATTTAGTTTATAAATTTTTGCCAAGAATACCACAAAGGGATGCTATGTCCTTCTAAATGCATCATATCAGAAGGCATATGATGTAGGTTTGTCCCATTGTTTGTGATGTTAATTTTTATCATATGCTTAATGTGATTTCTTTCAGAATTCTTCCTATTGTTACTCTTCTTCCTATTGTAATTAATAAATAAATTGTTGGGAAATACTTTGAGATTAAGTAAATACCCTATTCCTTATCTAGCTTTTACCTGCTAGTTTTAGCAACCACTGATGCTAAATGCTTCTTGCAAGAAAAGTCATTACTGTTATGATTTCTAAATTATAATTTTCTAACTCCATCATTCCTTCTACCTGTATTAGTTATAATTAATTGATTAACATCTGTATGAGCTTATGGATTCTTATTTTAGCCACTGCTTATAAGCCATTACTCTATTCATTTTGATGCTTAAATTATTTCTTATTTTAACCATGGGTGCTCCTTCAAAGTGGCTTCTCTAATCTTTTGATGTGTCTTCATCATCTTTTAAGCATTGTCCTTACTTTATGGCATAAGATATTTCAGGCTCATGTTGGGCTTAACTTTCTCCAGTCCTAGAGTCAGCTCTTTATCTCAGGTGTCCTGAGTCCTTTCATTGGTATGGCCTAGGTCCTAGTTGCGCTCATTTTTCCGGGGATGCCATTGTTGCTAGCTCATTTAAGTGGACAGAACTTGCTCTCTCTCTCTTTCTCAGTCTTACAATACACAGAATGTTGTTTCAGAAATGTTAACCCATATCACTGTAAATATGAAATCTACAAACTAGAGATTAATATTTGCCCCCACTGTTTTGGTTTTTAGATTGAGAGTTATCAAAAAACCATATTCCAAAGTTATTTTGATTAGTTCACCCTCTACCCCTTTAGTGTAGCTTTATTATTTACTTGAAATACACTTAGGTTAATTTTTTTTCTCTTTTTTAATTACATTTTAAGTTTTCCCCTCCTTGTTTATTTTCCTCAGTTTCTTAGCATGTAATTGTGATGTTTAATTTCTGCTTGACTAGGTTATGGTGACTAGTTGCTTGGTCAAGCAGGTACTGGTCCAATTGTTACAGTAAGGGAATTTCATAGATGGATTTAAATCATTAGTCAGTTTATTGCATCTATAGCTGTTTGCATCTACAATCAACAAAGGAGATTGCCGTCAGCAAAAAGAGTAGTCTCCTCATCCTATCATTTGAGGATTTCAGTAGTCAGAAAGAACTACTTCATACAACCTTTTTCTCCTGGTGATTTCAACTTCACCTTCATTAAGTATCCAACTTGCAGCCTTCCCTATGGGATTCAGATTTGCCAATCTCCACCATCACATGAGCCAAGAAAGATATGTAGCATCTGCACACACAGTGGATTGCATTGTAGCATAGGAAAACTGAAAGTTTAGGGAAGTAAATATTTAGCATTCCCACCCTTTGCTTCAAAAGTGACAATACCTCTATAAGTGAAGATTGTAAGCACACTTTCCCTTTTCTCTAGAATGAGACACCATCTTTAAATTCCAAGTCCATCTGCTATAGAAACATCCTTGTAAAGATATTCTGCAATAAAGGTTGCATGATTTACAGAAACACAACCTTCCAAGGAAAATTGTGTCCCAACAATGTCTATCTTCATTTCTACACAGTTTTGGCTAGATCATGGGAACATGATTGTGCCAGTCTGTGGGCCACTCTCATTAATCTGATGGACAGAGATTGGGGCTAAATCTATTAAGTTTGTTCTAATTCACATTTAAGGTGACTAGAAACAGGATTTCCAAAGAAGAATATAGCCAACATGCACCATTGACCTCAACCACACACCCTATTATCTTGGGCAAACCAATTGAATGCATCTACTTTACAAAGGTAGGTGGCTTTCTCCTCAAATTTCTATATTGACCTTTATATTTGGCCCAAGGAATTAATCCAGGCAGAGTGGAATGGATTATAAATAGCACAGACTCTGCTTCGGTCCATAAAGATAAAGCCAAGGGCATTTTTATCATCCCCAAAACCCTACCTGATTAGTTGATGCTCACCTGAATGCTGTCTAGGATCGAGTTGCCATCATGGATAGATTCAGGTAAATACAAGGACAAATTTCATAACAACTTTGCTAACTGAATGACTCTCATTGTAGACACAACCACCCACTGGGTGTGCACAATAAATAGCATATCAGTTGCCATTTCTGGGAATTTTCCCTCATATAACCAAGGAAATACTTCATATTCACACTTGACTGAGGGCTAGAAAATCTACTGATGTTTCTGCAAACAATTGAAGTTCTCTTAAGATCTCTCTAACGTGCATGTCACCTTTAAAGGAAGGAAGGATATTAATGCCTGGCTTCCACACCAGAAGTACAGTCCTGGGAATTCATAATTTATCTGGAAAGAAAGTGTGGTTTACAATTATTAGAGACCCCCGAGTGGGACTTCAATCAGTAGGGAGGCAGAGATTGACAGCCCTCTAATATGGCTTCCAGCCATTTGAGTCTAGTTCAGTTTGTCCATTCCACCATCTGGATGGCATTCATCCACCCATGGAATGACTGAATTATGGCTATGGGGATCCAGAAGACTTCTGGAACTGCTGACATGTTTTGCATGGAAGTACAGAATCTGGGGCTATTCACTTGAGAAATAAATAATGTAAGATATCTCATTAATGATTTTTATATCGAATATTGATTATATGCTAACATGATAATATTCGGGGTATATTTTTGATATATTGGGTTAAATCAGATATATTATTAAAAGTAATTTCACCTGCTTCTTTTTTTCTTGACCTGACCCTTGGTCAAATTCTCCTTCAAAAACTGTCTCAAGGAATTTGTTAATATGTGTTGGATCCAAAGTTACTACATTCCTGACCAAGCCACTGTATTTTTATATTGAGATTGTTGAGTAATGAGTAAATAAAGTTGATGAGATACAGTTGCATCAGATAAGGGAGAAAAGATATGTAACCCTGAGTGGGTTATATTACTAACACTGGAGAATTCTTTGAGCTGAAGTGGTCTGCACATGAGTCTCTCCTGGGCTGTGGATTTGAAAACATTGAACATCTGCACACAATGGAAAAGAAAGGGGATGTGTGTGTGGGGCTAGAGCTGGGACATGGCTGCTAGGTATGTCTGTGCCTTCCTCAGCAATGCTGTTTTAGCAGCTTGAACATTGTATTTCAAAACTGAAACTAAAGCTGAATGTTGACCACTTTGAGGGGAATTTTAACAAAGTATGAGTCTAATAATTAAAAATGGGAAAAAAACAATTGCTGGTGCAATTCATCTATGTCTACCAGATGCTTAAAGCTTTCCTCATTCACTTGGAAAAATAAAGGTCTGTAAACAATCAGAAAACTGAGGTGCTGTCTCTATGCCTTATGACCACTGGTTTTGAAACCTCCAGAATGCTGTATATTCAAGAAAAAAGTGTTACTAGTGTTGCCTCATTGAGACTTTAAGTTTATATAACTCTGAGTAAAGTGTTAGAATCAAAAACAGATTTTTTTTAAAGTGCCTGGTGAGAACTCTAGATATTTAAGATTTTTTATTTAATATTTTTTGGCAACTCAATTCATTCTGAGTATACTATCAAAAATATTTATGAGTCTAGGAGTATGTATCTGTATGTGTTTGTGTGTGGTAGGGTCTTTTAAAGAGAAGCAGCAGCCTGAATCCAGTAGATCAATATTTGATTTAAAAAACTGGTAAACCTGGGATAATTATGTAAGATTTATAGAAATCTACCTGTTCTGTGGCTATAGATATAATAAGTGAATTCAATCAGCAATCCAGGAGACAGAATATAAAACTAAATAGCCCAGTTATTGAGGGGAAGCTATAAATCAAAAGAATGACAGCTAATATATATAGAAGGAATGGTATGTTAGAAACAACAATTCCATACACCCTAATTACAATTCAGGAAAGAATTTAAAAATTTGCATTAAAACTGTTAGGTTTATGATTGAGGAGAACGGGATATTTGATAGTGCCTAAGAAACTACACATATTACATTGAAAATTTCATAACTTAAGTTTACCACAGGGCTGCCAATGCAAAGTACCAGAAATGATTTGGCTTTTATAATGGGAAATTTATATGGGTAAAAGCTTATAGCTCCCAGGCCATGAAATGTCCAAATCAAGTCACCATTAGAGACATTTTCTCACCAAAATCAGCTGCCATGTGGTGAAGAAAGATAGCTGAGATCGCTGTCTAGGTCTCTGCCTTCCCCTCCAGGCTCACTGTCCAGCTCCAGGAGCTCAGCTGTGAGCAACCAGGCATAGGGCTAGTCTCTTTCTAGCCTCCTTTTTTAGTCTTGGTTGTTCTGCTTTCTTCCAGAGTTCAGCTGTGAGCTATCAGGCATATAGCAGGGCTCATCTCCTCTTGAACTGCTCCGTGGGCCCAACCTCTTAGGGGCTTCGTGTTTAATTAAGCTTTGGCTGCTAGCAATCCTCGAGTCCTCTCTCACATAGCAAGATCAAAAATGGCAGAGATCCCTTTTCCTGTGTTTCCATTTATATCATCCCCAGAAAAAGGGCAGAGACCCAAGCTGGCTGATGCCTCACTGACATAGTCCAATCAAAAGCAATCTACCCAAGTGATCTAAAGTGAATCTAATGCAATTAAAGGGTGCCAACCCACAGGAATAGATTAGTTTAAGAACATAATATTGGTATTTTTGGGATTCATAAACAAACTTCACACTAAGTAAGGAGTACATTTTAGCGTCATGAATGGCAGGAACAATGGAATATTAGGCATATAACATAACCCAATCTACCTAAAATTTTAACTTGAATCTTTTATCATCAAGAGTGTAGATATGACTTACAATTTATATAAAATATATTAAATAATCTAAATATTATTGCAAGGAAGCAAACAGACAACTTTTGAAGTGGGACAATCTGGCCTTGTTATTTCAACAAAACTGTGAACAATTTTGTGGAAGATTGGACAAAATGTGAGAGACATAACAATCAGATGCAGTGCATGATTCACAATTAGAAATGGGTTTGGAAACTGGAAAGAATAATTTTTGGTCAATTTTGGAAATTTAAATAGTTCCCAGGAATTAGATGAGAATAACTGAGGCAATATTTTTTTATTAAAAAATCAGGTTGCAGAACATTATGGATAAAATGATCTCATTGTGGTAAATACAAACGCACACACATACAAAGATTTGGCAGGATATACATTAAAATGTTAATAGTGGTAATACTATGTGGTAGGTATATAAAATATTTCTGAATGTTTGGTTTCTTTTTTCCAATTTCTTATAATTCAAATGTACTGTTCTTATAATCTACCTACCTAGCTATCTGAATATGAAGTAACATTTAAATAAATTAAATAACAGTCAAAAGCCCTATGCCTCACCTTATGTGTAGATGATTTAGCAAAAGATTTTTACCTTAAATTATGGAAACATATTTTTACCTTTACCTTATATCAATTGTTTTAGACAATAGGAAATAAGTAAAGAGGTCCAATTCAAATTATTGAGATGGTATAAATTTTATGGTAAAACAAGTTAAGGACAAAAGAATAAAAAGAAAGTTGGAGTTTGAAAAAGCTGAAACAGATTTTAGGGTAGGGAAGGTAAACAAAATAAGAGGCAGACAGAAGTTAAAGAGCAGGGAGCTATTTGTGGAGCAACTCTAAAGACTAGAAATGTGAGGGAAATAGATGCATATTAAGTACTTTTACGAAATTATGCTATTTAAGGAGAGGGGTAAATCCCTCCTGAGAATCCTCAAATTCATTGGTAGAAGCCGATATTGCTTTCCAATGATCCTGGAACATGTGAATTTGTGTGCGTGTGTGTATATGTGTGTGTCGTAGAAAGACACTGCCTGCAAAACTGTGCAGAATTGGGCCTCAGAGGGGGAAAAAAGGAAGACTCTATTTATTTAAAATGAAATGGTAATGCTATTATGTTTGTGAAGCAGAAGTTTAACATTTTGTTTTCTTTCTCCATTTCTGAACTTTGAAAGGTTTTCTAAATTGCATTTAACATGTTAAATAAAAATTTAAGCTTCTTAAAAATATTTTTTTTCATTCTAACAGCATTTTTGGAAGTCATATAATGACTTCTGAGACAGGAGTAAAGAAAAGCAACCAGAGGCACCTTTTACAATAGGATAACCCCTTCAATCCCGGGTGAATCTGGCCCTCTCTCCCCCCCCCCCCAATTTTTCCCCATCAAAGTTCTATCTTCTCTGTCCTCTTTCTTTTATCCTCTTTGAAGTATTTCCAGGTACTTATTTTTCAGTTATTTGGTAGAAACTTTATTTTTATTACCTACAAATATTTTACAAATGCCAAAATTTAAATTCTATATTTTTGTGAGGGTGAAACTGGGAGAGAAATAGAGTCAAAATCTACAATGCAGAAATTGTGAACCACTGAGTTCACCTCTGCTTTGTAACTGAATTATGACTGTAATGCCAAATAGCCTGACATTTAGCTAAGCCTTGGATTGCCAGTGTTTTGACTACAGTTACTAAATATAATCAGGCAAATAATAATTAATCTTGCTATGTCTTAGTACAATCTGTATTTTAATGCTGTTTTTCAGTCTGTAAATATGTAGTGATTACATTCAGGGCATGATTTTATTGTATCCATGAAATTTCCTCAGCTTATATTCCTAAATACATAGAAGTTTATTTTAATAATCATGAAGAAATATATCAACATAATTTGTTGCCTCCAAAAGGCAGTTTTACCTTTGATTACCTCCATAAATTCAAGAGTTGGCATGTTAGCAATTCTAACTTTAGTCATTCTTCTGAATTCAGATTTCTGGTTATGGTTAAATTATCAACTTTTACCTAAAATATACGAGTTGGTATTACAAATTCTAAGAACCATGACTTAAAAGGTAGATCTATTTGTAGACCTTAAAAATTATTATTGTGACTAAATTAACATTTGCATTATGTTAGAGAACACAGACATATCTCAAGTGGCCATGACCCAGTCAGAAGCACATGCTAAGAGGCCATTCGCTGGCCGTCTGCTACCCCCAGCTTCTTTTCTACTGTGCGTCATCCACAACTGGGGGAAATGTTGAATCTAGTGAAAAGGCCTGGCCAGACCTTATACCCAGAAACCAGCAAGCAGCCCCAGAAGCTTACCAGAACAGGAATTCTCAGTGG